>CAIGRB010155969.1:0-13742 GCA_903798255.1 Fraxinus quadrangulata
GCTGTTTTTACTCCTAGAAGATCGCAAGATAGAGGAAATAGAATTCCAAGATAAGATCTTGAATTTTTTAAAGATGTTTTCTTAGCTTGGTATACATTAAAATTTTCATTTTCATTTTTCTACTCATTTTTAACTACATATTTTTCAATAAAATAATATTTTTCATCACATCAATAACTTTTCCTTCTTTTTCAACAGCACATTTTCCATCAATCTACTATTATAAAATACATTCTTTCAAAATAATGTGACTCAAACACACCAATATATAATACATGCCAGATAAGAGTACATGCAAATTTTCTTTTATTTGCTTCTGAATAGAAATAAAAGAAGTGATGCAAATATATTAAACATTATTTTCTTGTATCGTCTCAATGTGATATTCATTACAACGGATATTTTTAAAACTAAGCAAATTTCTTCTGGATTTGCTAAAATAAAGTGCATTGCCAATATTAAATTTTGTATTATTTGGTAAAATAATACAAGCTCTTCCGGGATCTTCAACGATATTCGATAACCTGATATCGTATTAATATTATTTTCTACTAATGTTATGTCTAAAAAAAACTTTTTGTCTTGAAGAATAGTGTGCATATTTGCACTATTAACTAAAACAGATATCTGAATAATACGTGTCGAATTTTGTGATGTTTACAGTTTAAGTAACTTCACAATAAAATAAAATATAAATAATCTTGAAGAATATGATTAAATATCAAGTAATCAATATCACATGATATAATTTACGTATTTTCCTTCAGGGATAAATACTAATTTAAAATAATATGTTCTTCAAAACATGTGATACTTCGGGAGCACGCTCTATTTTACTATAACTTCTTCAAGAACAATATATCAATATTCTTCTAGAATATTAAAAATTATACTCTTCAAGAGCAAGTAACATTCTTCTGAAATATTAATTATAATATGCTATTTCAGGAATAACAATATGATAAATTATTAATTTAAAGTTTTTGAAAAAACATTTAAAATAGTTAATTACCATACAGACATGATATAAATTTATATAGAAAAGTTAATTATCAAAAATGTAATAGTAAAAAATCTTTCAAACATGGACGTGAATTGACTAAAAAAATTCTATGTCACTAAATTAACGTGTTGTGGAATATTAATTCCTGTCTTGCACGTAAATTGAGAGAAGACAAGAATAAATCTTGATAGACAAGAATCGATACACAAATACACGAAAAAAGTAGAGAACATATGAATTCATACACAGACATGACATCAGTAAATTAAAAAAATAATCATTTGTAGTGGAAAGTAACCATTATATTTGCATGCTAACTTTGGCTAAAATACATTAACAAAACAATAGAATTAAGTGTAGACAATTACATACAATCACAATTAATTACGTAAAAACTTTTTTGGGTGTAAAGATTGGCGACGTGATCTGGTATACAAGAAACAAATTGAGGCAGTGTCACATAATCATTGCGACAAAAATAATATGTTTTTGACAGATGTATATGTAAAATTCACGTGTTACCAAATTAATTTTGGTATACATGACAATTAATTATGCTTACAAAAATTATTACTTTCTAATTAATTCACTTTGATTTTAAGAGAATCGTACTAATAACGTGTTGTGAAAAAGAAAAAGAGAATAGAAAATAATAGTTAATAGGTTTGTGTGTATTATAATGAGAACCAAAACTCTATATTTATAGGACATGATTAGGGTTACAATGATAATAATTTTTAGAGTTATAGGGGTATAATTTTCATTTACTAATAAATTTACCATTTACAACAATATATATACATATATACACACTGCCATCGGATAAGATAAACTTGCTTGCACTTACAGTTTGTTTGATTGTAAGAGTGGAATTTGAATGGAAAGAAAATGAATTTCAGGGAATTGAATTGCCTATAATTATTTTGTTAAAAATTGTCAATTAATTGTGTTTGATTGGTATAATTTTTCACCTGAAAAACGTTGAAATTTTGGATCTTTTGATATTTGTTTGACTTCGTTTTTTATGGAATTTTTTTTTTAATTATACAATTGTTCATAGAATTTGTTTTCATTGTCCAAAAAAAAAAAAAAAACCTGGAAAACAAAATCTCACCATATTGGTGGGAATTCAATTTCCTCAAATTCATGGAAAACCAATCATGCAAGGCAAAAGTGAGTAAATGAATTGCTCAGAAAACTTGGCCAATTAAACATGCCATTTGGATGGAAATGGAATTTCTTTTCCATTTTTCATGGAATTTTTGTAGAATTAAACATGGCCGCCTGAGAGTTAATTAAATATTAATAATATGAAAACATGCTTTATTGTGTTTATTTTTTGGGGTAGGGAGCGGGCGTGGGCATAAAGCTTTTAAATTATTGCGGTATTTGAGTTAACGAGTTTGTAAATCAAATATCATTATTTTATATATATATATATATAAAGATAATGATATGCNTGCCATCGGATAAGATAAACTTGCTTGCACTTAGAGTTAATTAAATATTAATAATATCATTGTGTTTATTTTTGGGGGTAGGGAGTGGGTGTGGGCATAAAGCTATTAAATTATTCCGGTATTTAAGTATGAGTTAAACGAGTTTGTAAATCAAATATCATTATTCACTTAACTTTGATAAGATCTTAATTTTGATCAATTCTTAGTATTATGTATTTGAATTAACTATAGTTAATCGATCGATATTCTAATAAAAAAGCTGGATCCCCATTTTGCCATTTTCTTGCTTCATGAGTTTGACATTTTCATTATCTCTACGAAGTTGGATGCTGTACTATGAAGTGAATACTTGCAGAAACATGGGATAGTCGTATATAATAATATATCTTATGACGCCTTTTTGTTTGATAATTAACCAAAATGAAAGACGAGAAAAAAAGAATTAGAAGTTATCGTCTAACTAAAGCAAGATGGTGGTCATCTTATGACGTTTCCTATTCGAGTCTTGTCCCAACATATTTTTGTTTAAAATTTTGTATGTATACAAGCTTTGATGAAAAAAAATAATCACGAATATATTAGCGGATTGTGTTGGGATTATCTAAACTAAAAAAATTCAATTAATTGAGAAGTTAATAGTAGTCTGTAATTAGGCCCATTGGGATGATCTTTAAGAATATACTATGCTAGTGATTGATGAAAGTATATCTACGTCAAACTTTTTTCTTAGATATTTTTAAAGCTGTTTAGTGTTTACCAAAAAGAGAATGTCACTCATGTTCAAAAAAAAGGAAAAACGAAAAAACACCACGAAAGATTATATTAATACGTTGTATTACCTCAGCCCACTTAAATAAACTAAGAAAATAAAGTATGTAAATTGAAGCTTATTTCAAATAAAATCAATATATTTAAAGACACAGAAATAATAAATCAAGTATTTTTTTCAACAAACTTGAGGTTGGTTCTTATATTTAGTGTCAAATATTTTTTTATCATCTAATAATAAAAAAGGTAATACATATCTGGTGACTGGTAAGGTTCATTAGATAACATTAGATAATACAAAAGAAAAATAAATTAAAATCCCGCGCATGATAGATTATGGTCATGTTTGATGCACATTATTAAGTGAAGAATACATTTTAAATAGTGATTTGATGGAAAATATGTGATTAAAAAATAAAAAAAATATTTTAAATTTACGTGTAATATTATTTTATTGAAAAATTTGAATCAAACAGAGTTCTAATATGGTCTAAAACAAATTTCCACACATATAAATGTTGTACTTATTCATATATCAACCTAGCCTTTATTGTACCTTATTCTCTCTTTTCAACCTACTTGTTCCGTAGCTGTTATTTTTATGATGTTTTATGAGGTGAGAAAGAACCTCTATAATTACCACCGTCAAAATCCTTATACAATGATAGGCCATGATAAATTGCATGAATTAAATAACATGAGCTCATTTTTGCCATCATTCAAAAAAAGAAAATTTTTTCCTCATTCATAAATACATAATTAAGCAAGAAAACAAAACAAACCAGCACACATTATCTAGCTTATATATACACACACACACACAGAGAACAAGAAACAAAATCAAAAGAGAAAAAATAGAAAGGACCATGTTAGGCCCCAAAACAATTTATTCTAAGGATCGAATTTTACAACAATCACGAAATTGCAGAAATTAAAGAAAATCAGAACGCGGGAATTTTTCGCCCCTAAGGGCCCAGATATTCAGTCTTGCGATCTAATCACCCGTTGAGCATCTACAATGAGATATAGCTCTAAATCCACTAAGAACAAATCAAGAATCAGTACAGAATGTACGAAAAAACCAACGGTTTCTTCGAGTTTTATCTAGCCTCTTCTACAAACGTAATCACACAACCCTCAATCTCTAAATAACTGTACACAACAATCAAAAACTCATAAAGAATCAGAAATTGAAGAAACCACAAAGATCGATTATAGATTTTACAAGAGAAAACCCTAACTATCACTTAAGGAAATGGAGAAACACGAAGATATTGAAGGCAGAACCATCTAGAAGAAGTCAATGTGCCAAGATCAAGTCACGTATCTATCCAACTCAACACTCACAATCCAAGGGTTAGAATACAACCACGTGTAGGATAGATCATCAACCATCAGGAGGCCAAAAGGCGTGTTTCATTCAAATGCGTTTTAACAAGTTCTGGCACAATTGCACAAATGGCCCAATAGACCAAGTAATAGTAAGGCATCCCAAATACATTAGCAATCTCTATCTTGCTGAGCTATTCCTTGGCCTTTCTAATCGATCTAGTCATCTATATATACATTGCTTCATTTGCTCTAAAACCTGTAAAAAAAATAGTTCCAACTCTTTTCAACAACAATACCTGAAGTTCTAATTATCACAGTATCATGTGATATTCAGAATCTTCAAGCAATTTCTAAATTTATTTAAAGGTAACACTTTATTCTCCAAATCTGAAGGATTAAATTTTGTAGGAATTTTAACTAAACAGATCAAACATTTTCTGCCATATTTCTTACAAAATGAAATTTAATGTCTATGTGTTTAGTTCTATCATGATAAACATGATTTTTACTCAAATGAATGACACTTTGATTATCAGTGTAAATCCTAATAGAATTATTCACAAAACCAATTTCATTTAACAAACATCTTAACCACATACTTTCTTTTACAACACCACATGCAGCAATATATTTAGTTTCAGTTGAGGACAATGCAACAAATTTTTGTAATTGTGACTTCCAACTAATGCAGCCATCACACAAAGTGAAAATGTAAAAAGATGTAGATCTTCTTTTATCCAAGTCCCAGCAAAATCAAAATTAGTGTAACTCTTTAATTTTACCCCTTCATTACTTCTTTTAAATTCTAAACCTAAATCAGAAGAGCCTTTAAGGCATCTCAACATCCATTTCATAGCAAGCCAGTGTGTTTCACCAGGGTTGGCCATAAACCTATTTAAAATGCTAATTCCATGTGCTAAGTCAGGTTTAATACACACCATGAGATATATTATTGAACTTACAGTGTTTGCATAAGGTACTTTTTTCATTCTTCTGTTTTAGGTGATTGTTCACTAGTCAATTTAAAACTATTAACAATAAGCAAAGTATTAGGTTTCCACTCAAGCATATAAATTTTTTCAAGTACTTTCTTCACATAAGAGCCTTGTTTTAACAACAATATGCAATTATCCCCATCTCTTTCTATTTCCATTCCAAAAATCCTTTTAGCCTGTCCCAAAATTTTCATTTCAAATTTAGATTTCAATTTTGACTTAATGAAATCAATTTCAGATCTATCATGATAAGTAAATAACATATCATCAACATATAAAAGCAAATAAATGGATTCAGGTCCACCTGACCCTTTGAAAAAGAAACATGAATCATAATTGCTTTTTACAAAACTCAATGTTTGCACATAAGAGTTAAATTTGATATACCATTGCATGGGGCTTGTTTCAGCCCATAGAGTGATTTCTTCAACAGACAGACCTTTTTCAGTTTTGGACTTAACTTCAAACCCCAAATGTTGATTCATGTATATAGTCTCATCAAGATCACCATTTAGAAAACTTGTTTTAACATCAAGTTAATCCAATTCCCAGTTAAAGTGAGCAGTGAGAGCTAATAGAATTCTGATTGAGGTATACTTAGCCACTGGAGATAATATTTCTTTATAGTCTACTCATTCTCTTTGAGTGAACCCCTTAGCCACTAATCTATACTTATACTTTTTACTTTCTAAATTAGAATTTCCTTATTTAATTTTGAAAATTCACTTGCAATCAACTATCTTTTGATTTTTAGGTCTATCAACCAAAACCCAAGTCCCATTCTTAATAAGATAGTCTATTTCTTCATTCATAGCCTCTTTCTAGAGTTTTGAGTAGAATATTTAATGGTATCATCAAAAGTAGCAGGTTCTGAATTCAAGGAGTCAAGATCATAAAATAAGGTAAAAAATTCATCAATATTGAATCTGGTGGAGGGTCTTATTTCTCTCACATCTTTGTCCCTAGTTAGTTGATAATCAGCAAGAGTAGGATCATCAGATTCATTTTCATTTTCAGATTCAGTTTGCTCATAATTTGGCTCAGATTGAGTAGACTCCACCTCAATAAAATCATCTTGATTAATAGCATTTTCAGTTTGATTTTCCAGGACAGTTTCTTTAACAGGTGCAATTTCAAAAGTTTTAAGATCAGATTATTCATTACATAGCATGTCACTTTCATTAAAGATGACATTTCTACTAACAATCACTTTATAACCATTTTGGCATTTGACCCACAATCTATACCCTTTAACTTCCTCTCCATAGCCCAAAAACATATTTTAAGGACATATGTTCAAGTTTACCTTCATTTTGATATGAATAAGCAGTGTAGCCAAAAACTTTAAGTCTCCTGTAATTAGGTATTCTCCAGACCACACTTTTTCAGGAACTTGAAAATCAATGGCATTGGATGAACTTCTATTTATAAGATAAGTAGCAATTGTTAGGGCTTCACCCCAAAAAAACTTAGGAAGACCAGAACTATATAGCATACACCTTAACTTTTTCAATAGGTATCTATTCATTCTCTCAACAACACCATTTTGCTGAGAAGTGTATGTTATAGTTCGGTGTCTTAAAATTCCAGATTTTTTACAAAATGAATCAAATTCTGAATTATAAAACTCAAGTCCATTATCAGTCCTCAATACTTTGATTTTCTTGTTGGTTTGGTTTTCAATCATTAGTTTCCATTGTTTTAAGGTTTTTAAAGTATCAGATTTTTGTTTTAGAAGAAATATCCATATTTTTCTTGAAAATCATCTACTATAAGTAAATAGAACCTAAATTCACTTAGGGTATTTACAGATACTGGACCCCACATGCCAGTATATAAATAGTCCAGAATAGAGGTGGTTTTATGGGTTCTAGTTTTGAAAGGTAACCTTTTTCTATTTTCCAAATACACAGTTTTCACAAAAATTCAAATTTTTAATATTGTCATTTCCAAAACAACATAGATTATTCAAAATAGTCAGTCCCTTTTTTGAAATGTGACCAAGTCTTTTATGCCAAATTAAAGACTTGTTAGACTTAGAGTTTAAGGCTGTAGAACAATGGCTTACCATAGATTCAGCAGAGACAGTGTATATACCATTTATTTTAAGAGAGGATAACACATTTTTATTGCCTTGTTTTAGTCTCAGCAGACCTTTATGAATCATGATATTGTACTTGTCATCTAATTGTCCTAAGGAAATTAGGTTTCTTTTAAGCTCATGTACATATCTAGTGTTGTCAAGTTAAAGAATGTAGTTATTCAACAACATTTAATCTTTTCAATTTCCTTTATTTGACAACTCATGTCATTTCCCATTTGGATTTGTCCTCCATTGAAGTCAACAAACTCAAAAAATCATTCTCTACTTGAACACATGTGAAAGGTACATCCAAAGTCAAGGACACACTCCTTTGGGTCTCTTCTGGTAGTACTCACAAGAACCACCCCTTGAATATCAATTTCATTCTTGCAAGCTAGAGCTATAGAACCATTAGAATTGTTTCTATCTTATATATCTGAATTTTTCTTGAAACAATCTTTTATGAATTGTCATGTTTTACCACAGTAATAACATTTTTTGATTTGGTTCTTGGATTTCACATGACTTTTATTCTTCTCTTTGAATCTAAAATTTCGAGTTTTTCCTTTCTTGTGAGGATTGTAATTATATATGAATTGTTTCTTATATTGATTCAATTTCTCTTTTATGTACAACCCTTCCCCATATTTAAAGTCTTTTGACTCAACTTTCAACTCAAGTTCTTTGTTCCTTAGGCCTGAGGTTATTATATCAATAGTAAGATCTTGCCCCCATATTTTAAGGCACTTCTAATGTCCTTATATTTATCACTAAGTGAGTTCAGTAAAGCAACAACTTGTTGATCATCAGAAAGCTTCTCATCACAATTTCCTAGGTCCTGAATCAATTTTGTGAATTTGTCAAGATTTTTTTCCAAATCAGACGAGGGATCAGATCTAAAGTTATAGAATTGCTTTAAGAGATAATATTTGTTTGGCATGGTCTTAGTCAGCTAGAGAGCTTTTAACTTAGTCTACAGAGCTTGTGCAGAGGTAGTCTCACCAACTTTTTTGATCACATTGTTAGATAAGTGTAAGAAAATTGAACTCCATGTAGTATCATCTAATTCTTGTCTCATATAGACACTAGTTTCTGCAACCTATTGACCATCAATGGCTGCAACACATCTTTGTTGCAGTAATAGAACTCTCATCTTTTCGCGCTAGAGACTGAAGTCCCCAGTCCCATTCCATATCTCAAGTTCAAATTTATGAGTTGTAGACATGATGACAGATATGTACACAAAATTGTAGTTATACAGCACACAGAGTATAATGATTTAGACACTCTGTAAAATGAACAAGATAAGTGAGCAACAGAATAAAACAGATGATAACAAATATATCCTTTTATCATGCAATTCACAAATCAATGTTAAAAACCAATGTTTTGAAAATCGATCCGTGCATCGACCCAAAAAAGGTGAAGGGTCAAAAAGTTCAACCGGGGTCGAACCGGGATCGAACCAAATGCAATAATACATACAAAAATAATAAAATACTATGAAAACAAAAGTTTTTATTTATTTTTATTTTCATAGTAATAATTCAAAGTAAAACTATCTTTGTTAATTAGATTCATTATCTTACAATTAGTCTTGACACTTCAAAAATTAAAAATCAATTTATTAAAATAGTTTACTTTGTTAAATTAAAATAGTTTAAATTTATAGAAAATGATATCTAATATTAATAATCAAGTGCAATTTAAGTTAAATTTGAAAATTAAATAATTGAAAGGATGAAGGTAAATATTACAATTTAATTAGTTGGGATTCAAAATCAATTAGTTAATTAGACATACATTTAAAAAATGATTTTGATGAGCATTTTAACATTTTTTTTTGTTATGCCACTATCATACATTGAAAGTTTATGAAACCATTGGAGAGAAGAGCATTTATAAAATGCACTATCCCACATTGAAAGTTTATGAAACCATTAGAGAGAAGTGCATCTATAAAATGAGTATGACATCTAATAATTCTCTATGGGCCTTAGAATGTAATTTTTTTGAAACCCATTCATGAACTTAAAATTTTTTAAACTAAAAAAAAAATTGGGAAAACCGCTCAAAATCGCGACCGGTTCACCGGTTTATGGTTAAACCGGTCGGTTCAGTGGGTTTTGAGCGAATTTGTCATAACCAGACATGACTTGACCCTGTTTTGGGTCCGATTTCCAATTTTACCGGTTGAATCGGTCGGGCTGGGTCAAAACTGGCATTGTTAAAAACAATTCAAATATATGTTATCGTTTGAAAGGTTTAAAGATTGGTAAACATGGGTTCTACTACTCCCTCAGATTCCCAGATCCTCGCAGAAGATCTTGGACAAAGGAAAGCAATTGAGGATTACTTACCTTAATAACCAATTCCAAACTTAACTGAAATTTAGCAAATTAAAGAAGGGGTTTATAGAAAATACCAAACTCTGAAACCTCAATGTTTTATAATAAGGGAAGTAATAAGAGAATATCAGAATCGCACCAAAACTTCCAATACAGGTGCAAAAAAACAATGTGTTACCAAAACTCAATGAGAACTCAGCAGGAATCGGTATGAGTTACCTCAACTCGTCCAGACTCAATACGAGTCAACAAACCACCAGAATACAGTAGTGAGTCAGATTTCAAAACCATAAAGACTCAATAAAAACAGACGATTAAACAGAGTTGATAGCGAGTTCAAACGAGTTTTGAGGAAAAATTAATTTTGCCTCACAAAATATATGAAACTCTTATCCCAGATGCCCATATCTATACTAAAAAACACTAAAGCCTAACACCGGCCAAATCGTTTCCCAAAATAGAAGCTCTAATACCACTTGTTAGGCCCCGAAACAACTTATTCTAAGGATCGAATTTTACAACAACCACAAAAATTGCAGAAATTAAAGATAATTAGGACACAAGGATTTTTCGCCCCTAAGGGCCCGAATGTTCAATCTTGCGACCTAATCACCCATTGAGCATTTACAATGAGATATAGCTCTAGATCCACTAAGAACAAACCAAGAATCAATATAGAATGTACAAAGAAAACCAACGGTTTCTTCGAGTTTTATCTCGCCTCTTCTACAAACGTAATCACACAACCCTCAATCTCTAAATGATTGTACACAACCATCAAAAACTTTCAAAGAATCAGAGATTGAAGAAACCACAAAGATCGATTATAGATTTTACAAGAGAAATACCTAACTATCACTCAAAGAAAAAGAGACACACGAAGAGACTGAAGGCAGAACCATCTAAAAGAAGTTAGTGCCAAGATCAAGTCACGTATCTATCTAACTCAATAGTCACAATTCAAGGGTTACAATATAGTCACGTGTAGGGTAGATCCTCAACCATCAAGATGCCAAAATGCATGTTTCATTCAAACGCGTTTTAACAAGTTTTGGCCCAATTGCACAAATGGCCTAACATGCCAAGTAATAGTGAAGCCTAGAACATTAGGAATCTGTATAGGCAAATTAAACTAAGTATTATTAAAAATTAATGAACACGTCGTGTAAAAGGCGTGCTTTAATAGGTAGAGGAAATTCCAAACCCATCTAGACACGGTTTTTAATTGCAAAAACAGGAAAGCATTTACGAACTTACAACAATGTTACAATCCTTGAGTAATAGACCATAGAAGAACCACATAACAACGCTAATCGTAAGAAAAAAAATTATAGAAGACATGGCATATATTTAATACTCATTGTTCGTATAACTTGTCTCTACAAATAAAATATATAAAAATGAAACAAAATAAAAATAAAAGAAGAACAGAACTCGATGCTGAAAATAAATTGGTTCTACTTTCTTTTTCTGTGCTTATCACAATGCCTAATGGGGCAATTAACAGGGGCGGACCCGGGGGATCCTGGGGGGCAAGTGCCCTCAACTTTTGAGAATTTTTTTTAGAAAGTCATGTTTGGCGTTGATTGAAATCTAAATTTTAATCTAAATCAAAGTTAACAATTAATTTAAATAACATATTTCATGAAATCTATAACTGTTTAACTTTTATCAAAATTTACTAAAAATTTGATTTTAATCTCCATCAAGCAGGGGCAATATCACAATAACATTCTGTTTGAGATGCATTATTTAGCCACGAAAATGAAAAATATGATCATTTGCCATCAAATTCAGCATTTTTTTTTTACTTCTTCTCTCTAAGGTGGGGCCCAACTACATGTGCAATGATCATTTTTTTTTAAAATTTTCATGAAGTAGAAAATGTGATCCAAACAGGGGATACATTTGAATTTCAATAATATGCTAATTTTAAAAATTCTCCGATAATCGTTCGCTAATCGAATATACAAATTGCTTATATCATCTCAAAACTTTTTTCAAGAACGATATTATGGACATATCGAATAGTCCAATCAAATATAAAAAATAGTTAAAAATACGTTAAACGTGAGTTTTTAAGAAAGACGTCTAACTCGCATTAAAAAAAAATCAATTATTTCATAAACATTTATTATTTTTACGATACAAATTTCTCAAAGTAAAAATACGTTAAACGTGAATCTTAAAAAAAGACGTCTAACTCCCATTTTTTTAAAAAAAAATCAATTATTTCATTGACATTTATTATTTTTACGATACAAATTTCGCAATGTAGTTTTCATCATTTTATTAGAAAATTTTATATAAAATATGACATCAAAAATTTTCGAAATTTTACATCCGAAAAAATCATATCCCATATAAATTTTGGAATGTAAAATTAAATGGGGTATGATTTTTTTGGACGTAAATTTTTTTACAAGTTCGATTGTGCCTCCTAACGTTAAAGTTCTACGTCCGTCCCTAGGGCAATAAATAAACAAAATGAAAATACTAGACAAATCCACCCAACAACGTCGACACGTTGTAAAGCTTTCACCACAAGTTGATTTGAGAGAACACTCAGACCAAACCCACAAACTATCACCAAAACAATTAACTTTATAATCTGCACCTGCATTCAAAAAAGTCCGAGAAATCGACTGATCGACAATCGTCTTATAAAGTTTAATTCATCATCGTATATGGATTTACTTTTTAACATAATGGAGAAAATAATTCAAATATATACAATATACTTCTCTTATGTTTAAATCATCATTTATTTATGAAAATCGTGCATTGTGAGATGCATAAAGGGGTATGTCAAGAACACACATACATACATAGATATATACAAACTTGGGGGGTTTTATGTAATTGGCATTGGTCAATCATGCTATTTGGATTTTTCATAAAAATTATATATTACCCTTAATGAAATGAATTCTTACATGTTGCAGCATATATCCTTATCTTTAGAATAGTTTAAACTTAGTTGTATCTTATATTTCTCCTATCTTGAATTTCATTATATAGTTTCATCCTATGATTTAATAGATTAGAAATTTTTTTCACATATTGTTCAAGTTTTTCCATCAAATCTCCTATATTCTTCAGATCCTATATTTGTATTCTCTGATCTATAAATCATATTTTTTATTTCTTCTAACATTCTTTCCAATAAATTATCTAATCATTTGATTGTATATCTTGGCATGTTGAATTATAGATAAAACATGATAATAAACATTATCAAAATGTAAATCTTAAAACAAATAATCATTATTATGAAAATTCCCGTGATTCTTTAAGATCTTTAGAAATATTTGTTCTAATTTTAGCAAGAAATAATGGTTTTACCTTAACTTTGATCTGGTTCCTTATTTTTAGAACCAAGTGACCTTTGAGCTTTGAATATGCAAACTGCTCTCTTCAACGGCCTCTTGCCTTAACGGGATAATTGCTATTTCAGATTCCTGCTCTTAGTGTATCACTTCTAAGAACAATTCTCTAGACTTTGGTTAAAGAAAAACTCTATTTGTTACTAAAATAAGAAATAAATTTTCTATCCAATATTTCAAGAATCTATGGGAATAAAAGTTTAGAAATTCATATTTTTTTTCAGAGGATTGAAATGTGAATAATTTATTTCAGATTTATAAAATTGATACACGATTTCCATCAAGGACAGAAATGTTTGGCTATCTCACAGTTTGAGCACTCAAAAATTCTCTAATTCATTCTATATTTTCCCTAGCTTGAAGGCTT
>CAIGRB010155984.1:9488-27403 GCA_903798255.1 Fraxinus quadrangulata
CATTATTTTGAAAAAATGTATTTTAGAATAGTAAATTGATGGAGAATGTGTGGTTGAAAAAGAAGGAAAAGTTATTGATGTGATGGAAAATATTATTTTATTGAAAAATGTGTTGTTGAAAATGAGTAGAAAAATGAGAATGAAAAAAATAATGTAGCCCAAATAGGGCTTTATTGAGGATCAATGCCCCATATTTTATAGGGTTCAAATAAGAGTTATAATATGAATAAATTGGGCTCTTCTATAGTAGATACAACTTATCTAAATATCTTGATAAGACTAAATAGTAATCATTTTTTATCTTATAGTTTTACAACATTCCCCTTTGATGACTATTTACACAATAATTGCCTCATTAAAAACTCAATTTGGCAAAAATACCAAAAGAAGGGGAAAAAAGTAAAAAAAAAAAATTATAAAAAAATTGGAGTTATAAAATGCTACCTCGTTAAAACCTCGTCTAGAAAATCGAGTAGGACAAAACTTGAATGAATGAAAAAAGAGTATAGCTACTCCCATGATATCAATAAATAAATATCATTGCATCAAGTCATCCATGTCTTGTACACCGATGTCTTTAATATTGCAATTCTGGGGAAATATGTTGTATTGTATAATCTTTAAATAATCATCTTCATACAAGATATTTATCAAACTTTGTTTTTCTTTAGTCAGCATTATGTTTTGTTGAAAAATAGATTGTATTGTTTCTTTTTTGGTCGTACATAATTTTGAACATTTAAGACTATTATTTTGAGGGTAAACATTTTGTAGGTTATCGACATTCAATACACAAAAAATGTCTCGTTAAAACCTTAGTAGGAAACACATTGCGGGAAACGTCCTAATGAAGGAAAAAATAGTACATATTTCTTTGAATATGTTATAAAAGTTGCCTCATTAAAAATCTTGTTAGAAAAACCTCATGGGAAAACCTTGGTCAAGAAAAAAAGGGGTACAATGCATGTTTATTCCCCTTATGATACTATCACTTGACTTATACGATTCACGCATATTAAATTCTTCAGGGATAGCATTTATAGTGATGCCACATGTGTTGGCTATAATTGTATTTATATTTTCATGCATTGTGAGGATGATAAGATGTGGACTTGTGACTATCTTTGCAAAATTGATTATGTTAAGAGTCGTCCATTACATGGTATGACAACAATCTTCTTATTTACGTTTCATATAATTATACACCTTTATATTTTCGGATAGCATGCCCAAAAACATCATGTTTCTCTAGTAAATTCAATTTTACTATGATTACGTCCTTCTATTTGACTAATTATTTTTTCGATCGATATAATTCAATGAATTTATTTCGATATCCTCATTATTCATAATATGAAGTGGTACTTCATGTATGAAAGTGTTGTTGTCAACCTTTTTCTTTACGATTATATTTTTTTTATAATGACATAACTTAATAAGATATCTCCAATTTCAATGATGCTTGAACCTTTTCTGGAATTTTATAATTAGTTACATTTATATACTCTCTAATAATATACTCCTCTTAATTAGGACCATCTTTCTTATTTACTCCATTTTTTCGAGAGTTTCTCTCTTTAGAATCGAACAACATAGTGCTTTAGGCGTATCATTTATTTATTATTAATAATTTCTCATTCTTAGATATTAATATGAGATGAAGCATCTATAGCCGATATATGAGATTATATAAATCTCTTATAGCTCAGTAAGTGCATCATCTTGCAATTGAGTTATCTTTTATATTGTCAAGTTATCTTTTATATTGTCAAGTGCGAGGATAAAGATAGCCCAACATCATATATTATGTATTATTTCTCTAATTTCTCCCCCCTCCTAATGCTGATAAACAGTTCAATCAAATTTACTATCAACAAATCGCATTATAAAATATCACCCTTTATGACTTAAGATATTTTATAAGGGTTCATACTAAACTTGTATTCTCAGCATTCTTTAATATCAATCTCAGTGCTCATATATTGCATTTTCTAAAGTAATTAGATGGAAAATTTGGCACTGACCATAATCTAAATATAGCGGGTAAACTTTTTTATTGGCATAATGCTAATAACATTCCCCAAATGGATATGGAAAGTACTTTGTTCTCAATAGTAATGGTTATAAAATTAATTGTAAGCACTTAACAATAAATTGTGTTAACCCATTTATTGTCAACCCAATCAATAGTTAACAAAAGTTTGGGATGTAGACTCACTAGCATTGATAAGACACAATGTCTTGTCTTGATTGTATAACCTGAAAATTATGCTCATAGTTTAAAATGTGATGACTAATTTCACAAATTTCATATTACAAGCATGCAATAATCTAGTAGATATATCATAATTATAGATACAAATAATATATAGATGATCAACATGGAGGGTGATTGGCCAATACATAGCCTAATTAATTTTTAGAAATATAGGCAATTCAATCCCTATTTTAGCTAGTGATGATTAATAGCCAATTTTCAATAAAGAGAACAAACATTATATATAAATTCACTGCATTAAAGAATCTTCTAGTTCTTCAAGGAATGTCCATTTGAATTCTCAATTTCAAATCATTATTGATTCAATGATTTAATTGGTCATACCAAACAATTATACCAAAATTCAATACTTGAACTTCAAGTTCAATACAATGTTTGTTTCAATTATACTAATATATGTATAGTATCAATCATGACACACATATTAAAAACTTAGAATGTTTCTGCTTAATTTAGTAGAGAGTAAATCACTATCAATAGTAAATTTTATTCTCCCACATAATGTAATATTGTCCCTTCTAGAGTATCAAAACAATATTCTTCTGGAATATTGCTATAAATAAATTTTTGCTTCTTTATAAGCAATTTAATTAAAATTGCTATTCTTCATGATCAATAAAATATTTACATGAAAGTGTATAAATTTGTGATTGTTCAACAATAACCACATAATATTTTTCAAGAATATTAATATGTATATTTTTGTTTGTTCAGGAGCACAATATAGTAATCTTCAAGAATACTAATATTTATTATGTTTTGTTTCTTCAGGATGAGTAATGTGATATTCCCCTATAGCATTTATATACGGTGATTGTGTTTCTTCTAGAATACAAACACTATATTCATTTAGAATAAATATAATTTTTAGTTGTGCTACTTCAAGTGCATAAACATTAGTGAATATTTGTGCTCAATTCAATAATATTAATTTTGAAATAAGGAGGTTCGACCCAAACAACATCTAGATGGAGGGTGAATATGTGATTATGCGGAATTTAAAACTTAATAATTAATTAGCAACAAGTCACTATTAATTATATCTAGATATTTAATCAAACAATACAATTTTTCCTATGTTAAAATATCATAGTTATGAAAGTAATAAATAAACACAAGAAATGGTCACGAAGAAATCCCAACTAAGTCAAAACTCTGGGCACTTTCCCCCCAGTCAACAATCCAATAAATGAATTAGAACTTACAATCTACCAAACTCGACTACAATTAGTACTTTCTGACCTCATGACTGTAATTTTCACAGCTCTCTTGGATTTTGTGCTCCTGCACCAATTCCCAACTACAATTTTTAAAGCCTTCCTGGATTGCGCACTCCTACAGTAACTCTCAACTTTATGAATTCGTTATCTCCTGTGGATCAACGAAAAACTTTACATTCTTCAATGACTGGAACTCTAGTCACCTTCTCTTGATCTTCAGAACTCTGACAGCTATGTAGGAAGTAGCAGTTTGGTATTTGAATTATGAATTTGATGTTTTTACAGCCAAGAATAAATCATAGTACAAAGGTTGAAAGCTAATTGATGAAGAGGATATGAAGAATATATTCTGTCACAATGATCAACCTTGGAATTTACGTTCAGAGGTGTTTTGGTATTTATATATAGGTTAAGGAATGAATGGACTCGATAAAAAGCCTTAAAATGAATTAAAAATTCTCCGAATAACCCTGTCGCTTGAGAGAAAGCGGGGCGACAGGCGAGCGATAGTATGTTGCTCGAAGAAGGCAAGGCGATAGGCAGGTGGCAATGTTTCTGTTTCTGCGGCTCGAGCCAAGTCATGGCGACTGTCTAGCGAAATTGCGGTGCCGTTTTTCCTTCTTTTTCATTTTCGATCCCTAGACCTAATACAACTCAATTTCTACTATTTGTAACTTACTCTTTGACTTTTACAGCATATTCATTTTAGTCCATTTTGTTCACAGACTTACCAATTACATCAAATATCTAACAAGCTCCTCCTTTGGCATTCTGTGACAAAACTACAATCTAAAGTCAAGGTGTAGTGAAAAAGAATTACAGACTCAATGACTGACACAACCAACACTAACTGTCTTGATTGAATTAATTTTTTCCTTTATCAAAACATGTTTCTTGGAATAGACAATTCAAATACCTAGTGTAAAATGTATGTGAAACGATACTAAGTGTAAAAGCAATTCAATGAGTTAATTCAAACTGTTTATCCAAGCAATTATAACTCATAACGCACCATTTCAGTTTCATACCATAAGCTAAATTAAGACGTAATATCAACACAACCCAACATACCAAAATGAAACAATGATACTACAAAACATCAAAACTTAATTTGGAAATACTGAAATTATAATAGAATCAAAAGTTTTAGATACATCATGTCAACCAAAATTTCTACTCCATTATCAAAAATACTACCCATTTTTGTCACAAAATGACAAGGGGCCAAGAATAATATGTAATAATCCAAAAATGCAGTTATCAGCATGCAGAAATATAAGCAATGAACAGTAACCTTTCCTACATACATAACTCAAGGTAACATGGAGTAAATTGTATAACTTACCCATATGTGTAAAGTGTTACTACTCCTTTTGAAAGTAGGACTCAAAACCTTTATTTTATGAGAAATGACACGTTAAACATCACTGCTAATAAGTTTATTCCCCCACTTATGAAAGTCAAACTATTTAAAGCACATTAGAACCTATAACGTATAGCTCATTATGTATGGAAAGTGCTTTTTCTCCCCTTGAGTTTGAACAAAATGTTTTATTTCATAACACTCAATATACGAAGCTCATTATTATTTTTCTCATCTTAAGTACAGGATTTTCTTCATTAAGCGACTAAAATGACCCCTATAGCCAGCTTTAGATCGGTTAATCCAAGTCAGTTGACCATAGGTACCAGGTTATGAAAAATCTCACAAGCTTAATTGCTCGAGTCAAATAGGCTCCAAAAAAACATGAGATATTGAACTCTTTTTTTAATTATTTTTTTTTTCAATACTAGGGATAAACTTGAGCTTAGGTATCATACATAAGGTCAATTTATATTCAAAGTCACCTTACTAACATGTGATTGCCATCCCAAATCTCACACACGCAGTAGGGTCCCACTAACAATATCATAATGTATGCAGTACAGATGGTACATGAAGATATCTATACTAAGTACTCCATGAATAACCTAAGCCAGCAATGGAAATTATGTTACAACTTATCGATTAACCCCATGCTTGATCACAATAAACAAATTCAAGTATATTATATATTAAGCTGTAAAAGCAACTTCCACATTTGTATTTTTCAATTTTCATTTTTTTTTTGTTTTCAAATTAAAGCCAGAATGCACGAAGCACAAAAAAAAAATTTCAACATGCATAAACATAAAAATAAAAATAAAAACAATTATGAGGCATGCATAAATCAATGTCACACAATGGTAAAGAACGAGCATGCACAAAAAATACCTAATGAATGAGGTACACAAGCACCAATAGCCGTCCGAAGAGATTCAAATCTTAGACTATCTAATGGTTTGGTAAATAGGTCAGCTAATTGGTTTTCTGTAGAGATGTACTCAAGGGTTACAACACGGGTCTCTATAAGTTTTCAAATAAAATGATGTCGTATATCAATATATTTGGGTCGAGAGTATTGAACGAGATATTTGGAAATATTAATGGCACTAGTGTTATCACAAAACACAATCATAGTACCCTGTTGAATACCATAATCACTCAACAATTGCTTCATCCAAAGTAGTTGAGTGCATCAACTTTCTGCAACTAAATATTCGACCTCTGCCGTGAACAATGAGATATAATTTTATTTCTTACTCATCCAATCAACAAGATTAGCACGAACATGAAAATAGCCTCCAGATGTACTTTTTCTATCATCGGTATTTCTAGCCTAATCGGTATCGAAATAGCCAGGGAGATCAAGATTAGAGTCCCAAGAGTACATGATCCCATAATCAACAGTTCTATTGAAATATCTAATGATACGTCGCACGGTGCCCAGGTGGGATTCCTTGGGATCAGTCTTAAAGCAAGTACAAAGCCCTACACTACAGGCTATGTCAGGTCTACTAGCAGTGAGATAAAGTAAACTACCTATCATACTTTGTACAGTGCTTGGTCAACACTCTTGTAAGATCATGACCTAACTTGACACTAGTGCTCATGGGGGTTCTAGTGTGTTTCTTGTTGTCTAATCCAAAGCACTTGACAAGATTTTTTGCATACTTTGATTGAGATATGAACAACCCATCATCAATTTGTTTAACTTGGAGACCTAGAAAGTAATTTAATTCTCCAATCATACTCATCTCAAATTCTTACTTCATGTATTCAATGAAATCATGAGCAAGAGAATCAATAGGAGAACAAAAAATAATGTTATCGACATAGTTCAGAGCTATGGTGATGGTTTTCTCAATAAGTCTGATGAATAAGGTTCTATCTGCAGTAAGTCTATCATACCAAGTTTTAGGAACTTGTTTAAGTCCATATAAATCTTTATTCAACTTATATACATAATGTGGAAACTTAGGATCAATAAATCCTTTAGGTTGTTCAACATAGGCTTTTTCCTGAAGTATTCCATTCAAAAAAGCACTATTGACATCCATTTGATATAATTTGAATCCTAAAGTGCAGGCTATAGTCAGGAGAATTCTAATGGATTCAAGTCTTGCTACCGGGGCAAATGTTTCATCAAAATCTACACTTTCAACTGAGTATATCCTTGGGCTAACATCCATTTGATATAATTTGAATTCTAAAGTGCAAGCAACAGTCAGAAGAATTCTAATGGATTCAAGTCTAGCTACCGAGGTAAATATTTCATCAAACTCAATTCCTTCAACCTAAGTAAATCATTGGGCAACTAACCTAGCCTTATTTCTAGTTATGGTACCTTGATCATCGGTTTTATTCTTAACACTTAGTACCTATAGCATTACAATCATCAGGCCTAGGAACTAAATTCCATATGCTATTTCTCACAAACTGATTGAGCTCTTCATGCATCGCTTTTACCTGACATTTATCCCTAAGGACATCTTCGACTTTCTTAGGCTCAATTTGAGACACATAACTGGCATATGTCAGGTTGTTCAAAATCCTCTTACGAAGTCTCATCCCTTTATCCGCATTTTATATAAAATTTACTTTACGATTATTCGTCTTAATTCTAGACGAAGGTTCCTTAGGAGGTTTAGTTTTATCATCAGGTGAGGACTCCTTATTAGGTGTATGTAAACCATTAGAAGTCTGTGAGGGATCAGGAACTAAAAATTCTTTAGGTTCAGTTGCCATGATGGGATCAACACTCAAGTGTTCTAGCTCTACCCGATCTCACCCTCACTACAGACATCATCTACCATTACATTGATGGACTCCATCACAACCCGTGTACGAGAATTGTGCACATGATAGGCTCGATTATTTCTGGAGTATCCTAGGAAAATTCCTTCATCACTTTTGGAATCAAACTTGCCCAAATTTACTCTATCTCTCAAAATATAGTACTTGTTGCCAAACACACGAAAGTACTTGACAGTAGGCCATTTATCTTTCCAGATCTCATATGGTGTCATATTAGTTTTAGGTCTAAGATAAACCATGTTTGCTATGTAAGACGCAGTGTTGATGTCTTTACCCCAGAAATGCATAGCTAGTATCTTACCATGAAGCATGGCTCTAGCCAATTTGGAAGCATACAATTTTTCCTCTCAACTATCCCATTTTGTTGTAGAGTGATCGGCGAGGAAAACTCATGCTGGATTCCCTCCTCTAGGCAGAAGTTCTCAAGATTCGAGTTTTCAAGCTATTTTTCATGATCACTACGAATTCTTGATATGGTAAAGTCTTTCTCATTTCTAAGCCTTTTGCACAGTGATATGACAAGAATACTCAGATTTTTCTCCCAACAGCTCAATCCAAGTATATTGAGAGAAGTTTTCAACCACAACCAAGATTTAGCATTTACCACCAAAACTCTCGGTCCTAGATTGTCCCATTAAGTCCATGTGGAGTAATTCAAGCGGCTTGCTTGTCAAGATTTTAGAAGTTTGTTTATAAGTTACTCTAAGCTGTTTACCTTTTGAGATGGGCCACATACAGTATTATCAATATTTTCAAGCTTAGGCAAATCATTAACAAGTTCATTATTGGCGAATTTAGACAAACTCTTATAGTTCAAATGAACAAGGCGTTGATGCCACAGTTCAGTTACATCAATCTTGGCACTATTGCAGACGTAGTTGGAATTAGAAAGAACTCCATAAGAATTGTCTGAAGTTCTTACACCTTCTAGGACAATGTTACTAGTAGAATAATAACAGTACACCTTTTCTGGACAAAACTAACCTCAAAATCAGCATCGCATATTTGACTAATGTTTAAATAGTTGAACTTTAACCATTTCACATGAAGCATATCTAAGATAGTAGGTAATCTAGATATATTAATGACACATTTAACTTCGATAGTAGCCCCATCTCCAAAAGTAACCACACCGCCATTCCAATCATCGAGAGAAGAGAATGTGGTTTTATCACCACACATATGTCTAGAACATGTACTATCAAGATACAAAATGGAGTTATTTTGAGCTTTAAGGGCAACGTAGACTACATAACAATTCAACTGATCATCAGACCTAGGAAGGTCAATTTTCTTAACCCAAACTTCTTAGTAGTAGAAATTATTCTAGCCAACTAAGTCATCATCTCAATTAAATAGGTAACCTGATTGGTGAGGAAGTTAACCTTGCTCGAGAAATCCTAACTTTTACTTCTAGTCGCGAGTTTACTATACTTAGGTCATGTGTGTCCCAGTGCACCACAATGGTGACAGGTGGGAATAAACCTAGGTTCAAACCTACTCGGAGGTTGTTGCCGATTTATAAGACGATTGATCCTACATTGTCTAGTAGGCCTCGATCCTAAGACATTCTTGCTCTTAGGTTCAGGATTAACAATATTTGTTGGTGGCTAGGACGAACGTGGTCTTGGATATACTTGCACTAGTATTACCATTTTGAATGTAACCCATACCATGCCTATTTCCAACAGACTTGTTTATCCCTAATAGATTATCGAGTTTCTGCGTACCACTCATAAAGAAATGAAATTGTGTGTTAGACTTTTCAAGATCACTTGTTAAGGATTTAACTTTGGCATCTTATTTCTCATTAACAAGCTTCAACTCAAGTTTTTCGTAGAGTCCTGAAGCTCACTTATGAGTTTTTCTCTCTCTCTCTCTCTCTCTCTCTCTCTCTCTCTCTCTTTCAAGTTTATTAGGCTTTATTGACCTTCTTGATTTTAAGACTTTCCTTAAATAATTATCGATAAGACTCATGAATATCAATCTCATCCTCAAAATCTTACTTAGATTTTTCACTCAATTCATCATTCTCCACCGTTTCATTCTCCTTATCAGATTCAATCTTAGCTATAGACGTGAAGGCCATAAAATCTTGTTCATCCTCACCACCAGAGGTATCACCCTGAACACTCAAATCTGATTCATTATCACTCAAGGTCACTGCTAATGCCTTACACCTTTCTTTATTCAAATTCTTCTTCAAATTAGGACATTTATTCCTACAGTGATCAAAACCCAAACACTCATAGCATCTAATTGACTGGGTTTTCTTATTAGAAGTCCTATGGTTATTCTTGAGGTTTTCTCCTATTCCTCATCACCTTCTGAAATTTTTTTAACAAAATAAGCTATTTCGTCGTCCTTAAGGGTCTCAGCATCAGTCGAGTCACTCTCTTCTTCCTAATAGTATTCATGACAATGGATTTAACCTTTTTCGATTGAGATACGGTGAGTTCATAGGTTTGGAGATATCCTACGAGTTCTTCTATCTTAACTGCATCTATGTCCTTACTTTCTTCAATTGCGATGATCTTAGGTCTAAACCTTTCAGGTAGGGATCTAAAGACTTTTCTAAGAATTTTAGACTTGGTGATCTTCTAACCTACGTTTAAGCTCAATTTACTATATCATTAGGCTTCGCATAGAATTCATCAAATGATTCATCATCCTTCATTCTAATTTCTTCAAACCTAAAGGTCAACATCTATAGTCTAGAGTTTTTAACAATTTTAGTGTCCTCGTGTGTGGTTTCTAATATATCTCAAATTTTTTTAGCAGTTTCACACATCGATACTCTCCTAAACTCTTCAGCAGATACAGCCATGAACAGGGCATGAAGACCCTTACTATTCCAGTTACACTCGGCTAAGTCATCTTTAGTCCAGAGCGAAATATCAGTAGGTGTAGCTACACTAGCAATAGTGGTTGAAGGTGTAGTCCACTCAGTATGAACGCTTATACAAATACGTTCATCCAATCCTTTAAGGAAAGCTCTCATTTGAAGTTTCCAGTAAGTATAGTTACATCCGTCGAAAAATGGAGGCACGAACAATGATTGACTCATCTAGAATAATTTAAGGGTCAAGAATCGAAATCGGGCTCTGATATCAATTGAAATAACGAGGTTCGACCCAAACAACACCTCGAGAGGGTGAATACGTGATTATACGGAATTTAAAACTTTATAATTAATTAACAACATGTCACTATTAATTATATCTAAATGGTTAATCAAACAATTCAATTTTTTCTATGTTAAAATACTACAGTTATGAAAGCAATAAATAAGCATAAGAAATGATTACAAAGAAATCCCAACTGGGTAAAAACTCCGGGTACTTTGCTAGTCAACAATCCACTATAAAAGAATTAGAACTTACAGTCCGTCTGACTCGACTACCACTATACTTTCTGACCTCCTGACTACAATTCTCACGAATCTCCTGAATTTCGTGCTCCTGCAGCAACTTTCGACTTTATGAATTAGCCTATCTCCTGTGGATCAATGAAGAACTCCGCATTCTACAACGACTGGAACTGCAGTCACCTTTCCTTGATCTTTAGAACTTTGACATATCTGTAAAAAGTAGAGTTTGGTATTTTGGATTATGAATTTGATATTTTCACCCCCAAGAGAAAATCACAGCATGAAGGTTGAAAACTAATTTGATGAAGAGGATACAAAGAATATATGTTTTCACAATGATCAACCTTGGAATTTATGTTTAGAGGTGTTTTGGTATTTATATGTAGGTTAATGAATGAATGAGCCGGATAAAAAACCTTAAAAATGAATTAAAACTTCTCCGAATAACCCTGTCGCTCAAGCGAAAGTGGGACGACAGGCGAGCGATAGTGTGTCACTCGAGCGAAGGCAAGGTGACGGTGGGCAACAATGTTTCTGTTTCGGCTGCTCGAGTCAAGTCATGGCGACAGTTTAGCAAAATTGTGGTACCATTTTTCCTTCTTTTTCATTCTCGAACCCTCAATTTTCGTTGTTTGTATCTTACTTCTTGACTTTTACAACATATTAATTTTAGTCCATTTTGTTTACAGACTTGCTAATTACATAAAAATATTTAAATCATAACAACTTTTTTCAATAGAATTAAAAGAACATTTGCAGTCAATTGTATCCATATTGCATGCATATTACATGGATTTAGTCGAAATATATAAACAAGGATTAGTGGAGAAAATATGTGAATTAGTGGGCAGAATGTATACGTGAATTTAGTGGACAGATTCCATACGTGAACTATTGCACATCAGAGGAATATAATATGGATTTAGTGGTTGGTGATGATATTGTAAAATTTTGATAGTAATGTATTATCTAGGCTATGGCAGTGGAAAAACACGTCCGCAAAATTGATTTCAACAAAGTCGCAACCAGCAAGCGTATATACATAGAAAGTTATTATTACCTTTTAACTAATTCACTTTGATTTTTAGAGACTCGTTCTAATACCATATTATGAAATAGAAAGAAAAATAGAAGAAAGTAGAGAAGTCTATACATTCATGTTTACTTTATTGAGAATTGTTAGGTTTTTAGTGTTGGTGATTCGGTGGACAATGACTAATTTGTAACATGTTGTAAAATCAAGGACCTAGAGTGCAAATTGGGCAAATTGGGTTATGAGGTCTAGGGTTCAACCATGAAAAGAGGAGAAATACGGTGCTGCATTTCTGCTAGCTTCTCACCTAGTTGGCACTCATGCGACAAAAATAGAATACCTGTCGACGAGCTTTCGCTCGAGCGACAATGTGTCGCTCACCAGTTGCTGAGCCTTCGCTCAAGCAACAGGTCGATACAGAAAGCCCTATTTTGCTATTTTGAAGTATTTTTTGGGGCTCGTTTAACCAATTGCCCCTTTTATAAATACCCAATCCTATGCACGAAAATTAGGGTGGTTGTTCATTGTGCCTCTTCTCTATAACATCTTCAAGAGCCTATTCATATATTGATTTCATCATTTCACTCTTGATTAAATACAACCATATATTTTGAAAAAAATCAAACCCATTGAATCCGAAATAGCGCCTACTTTCTATTGGTCATAAGAAGGTACTTTCTCAATTGAATTTCAAAGGCTGATGGAGGTTGAGAGAGGTTGGACTACAAGTGCAAAAAGAGCACAAAGCTTTGGAGCAAGTTCTTGGAATTCTACTTGGAAGAGACAATTGCAGAAGATTGGCGCAGGTCTGGGAGCATACCTTAGAGTTAAAAGGAAATATATCAGAAAGTCTAATGGAGTTGGCTAGATAGCATCTGACCGTAACTCACTCCGTATTGTCTATAGTGGAGGTAACTATCTAGGTTTCGGAGTTTTTACCCAGTTGGAGTTTCTCCGTCATCATATTGATATTTATTATTGCTTTCTTTATTACTGTGGAATTCAAATATAGGATAATTGGACTAGTATGCTTAATCATCTAGAAATAATTAAAAGTGACTTGTTACTTTTGATTGATTAATTCCGCAGATAGGGTCAAAACTAAAAATGGTTAAGTAGCAACCATTAGGTAACTTAAAAATCATTAAGTTGGTAATTTGTGAACTGTGAAGTGGTATCAAGTATGAAACCCATTTTTTTCCAAATGTTATTAGAACCCAAATTCGTTCATTGACTTATATTATCTAGATGAGTAATTTATTATCTGTCCCGCCATATTTTGATGGTAGAAATTATAACTACTAGAAAGTTAGGATGAGAGTTTTTAAAAATCCTTGGATGAGCGTATCTAGCTTAGTGTTGTGAATGGTTGGGCTGCACCTAGTTCTACGATTAATGATGATGTAATCCCCACTCTCATTGCTAATTGGACTAGAGCAAACTTAGATGAGTATAACTGGAATAGCAAAGCCTTACATGCCCTATTTATAGCAGTATCCTCGGATGAGTTTAGGTGAGTGTCAATGTGTGAGGTAGCTAAAGAGGTTTGGGATTTCTTACAAACCACACATGAGGGAACTTAGGTAGTGAAGAACTCTAAATTGTAGATGTTAACCACTAGGTTTGAAAATAATCGGATGAAGGAAAATGAAATTTTTGATGATGCAAGTTTAAATGACATAGTAAATTCTAGTTTCAACGTAGGTGAGAGAATCCCAGAGCCTAAGAGATTCAGCAAAATTCTTAGATCTCTACCAAAAGGTTTAGACCTGAAGTCACGACAATAGAGGAGAGTAAGGACTTAGATTTCTTTAAGATTGAAGAGTTGGTTGGATCTCTCCAGACTTAAAAACTTACAATAGCTAAATTCACAAACGATAATTCATTGGTCTTAAATTCTATGAGGAATAGTCATAAAGAGTCCTCGGATTCTGATTCTCCTAATGAAGAAGAGTTAGCTTACCTTGCTAAAATATTTTGAAAAATATTTAGAAATAAATAGAAACCTAAAGAGAGATAGCGAAGTAATTCCAGTGAGTCTAGAAGGCGATCTATATCTATGAGATGTCATAACTGTTGAGGTTTTGACCAAGTTAGGAGTGAGTGCCCTAATAGTAGGAGAAATTTGGATAAAGTTATGAATGCTATTCTCACTGATGATGAGTCTAAATTGGACAATCAAAGTGAGAATCAACTCGTGATAAAAGTGGAAAATATATTGCCTTTACTAGGATAATTGAGAATGGAACTGTAAGGAGAGTGAGAAGGCTGAGAGCATAAGTAGTAGTGAGAATTCATTAGAAGATTCTAATAGTGAGTGAGATATTCATGAGACTTATGATAGAATCTATAAGGAGAGCATTAAGATAGTAGTGAGAATTCAAAAGAAGATTTTGATAGTGATTGAGATATTCATGGGGTTTATCATAGAATCTATGAGGAGAGCATTAAGATTAGGAAAAATTGCAGTCGTGATCCCAAACCTTTTCATTTTTTGCAAACTTTACCTCAACCTTCACTTTGTGCCACCACAGGTCCCAAATATGTGGGACCGCGGCTTAACTATATTGTTGTAAAGTGAACAAGAGACTAATTGTCCCTTAACTATTGATGGACAATTAGTTTCTT
Source organism: Fraxinus quadrangulata (assembly GCA_903798255.1). NCBI lineage: Eukaryota > Viridiplantae > Streptophyta > Magnoliopsida > Lamiales > Oleaceae > Fraxinus > Fraxinus quadrangulata. The sequence continues at coordinate 24,195 of CAIGRB010155984.1, forward strand.
GTTTCGACCGCAACTGTAATTTTTCCTTAAGATTATAACAAAAAAATAAAGCCTTAAATACGAAAGTTACGGAACTTGAGTCGAAAAACAAGAAACTCATAGCGTACATTCAGGAATCTACCTCTACCCTGAGTGAGTTGAAATTCATGAATGAATCTTTAGATACTCAGATTAGGAATCTCACTAGTGAGCTTAAGATGACCTCTAGGAGAGCTAATGAGCTGATAGTTGAAAAAGAAACCTTAGAAATCTAGGTTAAAAATCTTTTGAACGACCTAGAGCATTCCAAGTCTCAACTTCTTACCTTTTCTAGTGGTTCTATAAAACTAGTTAACATTCAAGGAATGGGTAAGCTTGCTACTAATACGGGAGATCTAGGATATAATAAACATGATCAAAATGTTGCTAGTACGTCCAATACCACATTTGTCCCTAGTACTGACCAGCTTAAAACATGTGTCTAACCCTGAAACTAATAATAAGGAATATATAGGACAGAGGCCTACTAAACAACGTAGGACATGCCAACTTAGGAATAGATATCAACGATCATATTCCTTTGGTCCTAGATTTATCCCTACATGTTTTTCGTTGGGGTGAGTTAGGACACATGAGGCCTAGGTGTCGTCAATTCCTGAATAGAAATAGAAATGAGAACTTAAATAGAAATAAGAATCAGGAGTTTGTTGGTCAGATTAACTTTCTTACTAATCAGATGAGCCAATTGACCGAGTTAATGACATAGATGAATGGGAATGTTCATGTCACTAGGCAAGTTTGGGTGAAGAAAAATATCTTAAATTTTTTGAAATAGATCACGGTGCTCTTAAAGGTAAGATGATTTGCATATTTAACTCATTAGGTATTTTTGGTACATGCTTGTGATTTATCATTGTATGACATTGATTTATATATGCATCATATTTGTTTATTTGTTTTCTAGGTAGAAAACTCATGCATATTTTTTTTTTATTTTGTGTGTGTTTGACATTTTTTTTGTATGTGCTTTGTGCATTCAAAAATTTGAAAAATAAAAAATGCAAAAAATTGTTTTTACAACATAATATATAATATAGTTGAATTTTTTATTTGTGATCACGCATGGATTTAATCGATGAGCTATAACATAATTTTCATTGCTGGCTTAGGTTATTATGGAGTACTTAATATAGGTGTCTTTATGTACCATCTGCACTGTGTACACTATGATATTATTAGTGGGACTCAATGGCATGTATGAGATTTGAGATGGAAATCACATGTTCGTAAGGTAACTTTGAACATGAATTGACCTTATCTATTAGACCAAAGCTCAAGTATATTCCCGATTATAAAAAGTTCAATATCTTATGTTCTTCTTCGGAGCATATTTGACTCGAGCAATTAAGTCTACGAGATTTCTCATAACCTGGTCCCTATGGTAAACTGACTTGGGTTAACCGCCTAAAACTTGCTATATGGGTTATTTTAGTCGCTTAATGGAAAAAAGTTTGCACTTAAGATGTGAAAAGTAATAATGAACTTAAAATATTAAAAGATGTGAAAATAAAATATCCTCAAAGTCAGTAAGAGAAAAGAAAATATCAATATAAAAAAAGCTTTTACTTAAAGGTCAAATGCGCTTGAAATGGTTTGACTTTCATAAGTAATAGAATACACTTATTGACAGTGATGTTTACCATGTCCTTTCTCAAAAAATTAAGGCTTGGAGTCCTACATACAAAGGATTAGACACACTTTACACATATGTGTTACTTTTATAATTTACTCCATGTAACTTGAACTAAGTATATTGGAAGGTTTATTGTACATTGCTTATACTTGTGCATGCTAACAACTGCACAATTAGTAAAAGTTTTTAATTATCGGTCCATTCATCATTTGTGACGAAAAGGGGGAAAGTAAAGTAGTAAAAGTTTTGAATGTGACAAAAAGGGAGAGATTTATTGATTGCATTTCATTCCATACCACATCTACCTAGTTGTTTGAGTTTTTTTGATGTTTTTGTGATGCTAATTTTTTTATTAATGTTTGGATTAACATTGGTGTTACGTCTCATTTTAACTAATGTTGGTATCATGTGTTTAATGATTTTATTATTTTCTATATCATGTGCTTTTACACAGAGTATTTGAGTTGTGAATTTAAGGAAACATGTTTAAGAATGAATACAAGTGTAATGCCCCAAATTCTAGAAACTCGAAGCGTTAAAATCTTCTTAATTTGAGTTATTTAATGTCAACAAAAATAAATTTCAAATAAGAAAAATTTGAAGTTTGAAATATACTATAATAATATGATGGAAGATAGGTGTCTATATAGACTTAGACAATTACGGTAAAAATTGATTTTAGAAAACATTCGAAAGAAAAATTAGCAATACCAATTGCACATCAGCGGGATGACCTAGCAAACGTCGACTAAAAATCATGAAATTTTAATAGAGACTATGACATTCATATACGTACATCATATAAAAAAATTGGGCTCGCTTTGATAATGTTTGAAGCACGAAATCATTTTTCAACTATGCGGGACAGAAATTTTCGAAATGACTCGTAGCAGTCTACTAAAACGGACATAATTCCTTCTCTAAATAATATTTTAAGGAAATTTCAAAGGACAGTATTAGAAAACTTGTAGATATTTCGAATCCAATTGATTTCACTCAAAAATATGCACCGTAGCGAAAATAATTTAAGCAACAATAAATAAACTTCATATATAGTCACTCAATCGTCTCTAAATTACAGTCGACATGTAGCGAAAATAATTTAAGCAAAACAAAAAGTTAAACATATTAAAAGTATCGTCTAAGTATTGATAAGAAATTTAAACAAATGAAAATTTTACTAGAAAGTTAAATACATTCTAAGTCACCGAGCACTTGCCACCACTACATGCCACTGCCATGCCTTCAACGAACCTGTACATTTGGTAGGGATGAGTATCATGAGTAATACTCAGTAGGAAAACACTTAAGTATATGAAAAAATATATATATATTTTCAGAAATGCAACTTTGGTTATTTGTGTCACCATCAATTCTGTAAAGCAAATTGGTGATCAGTCAGTCCGCTTATTCTTCGAGTTTTGATAACCCCATTCAAGTGTCATGCATCATCTCTTTGTCTCTTGTTTGAACCACCAATGGTGCTTCCATCATAAGTAACACAGTAACACTTTTAATGCAAATCGAAAACAAATAA
>CAIGRB010155991.1:0-25097 GCA_903798255.1 Fraxinus quadrangulata
TTAATGCACATAGCCAAATGCTGCCAACCGCATCCTCTGGCCACACCTGTAGAATCGTATAACTTTTATTGAGAAAACCGATGGTTGAACGACTGCTAGGAAGTTATAGAGATCTAGTAATCGAACCTGATAAGATTCCTTGGATAAAATCACATAATATAGACGCCAAGAGAAAGGGTGTCATTGTAGCATATGCATTGATTATCACTGGACTGGCGCTGAAGGAGCTAGCCCACAAGTTATGACCAAAAGAGAGAGCTAAAATGACACAGAGTGCAAGAAGAATAGTTAGCTTTAGTGTGACAGTCATGGCACGCTTAGCTCGGTCGGGATTTCCAGCTCCCAACTCGTTAGACACCCTTGTGCTGCAAAAGTAAATACCCAAGTTACTAATAGTAATGATGTAGTGGACAGAGATATCGAAAAGCACAATGTTTTCTTAATAAAATTACCTTGCAGCTGCACTGAGTCCATAAGCAACCATGTAGGCAATGGCTTCCGTATTTACACTGGAAACATAGTTTTGGACAATTAGTAAGTACGCATAACAAAACGAAGTCTACAGAAGAGCGAAAAATAACGGAATACAAACTTACCACATTGCTATTAGCGATGTAGTAACTTCTGAGTTTGGCATCAGTCCAGCCAACAAAACCAGAATCTCGAAAGCCCAATACTCCAAACTGATTAAAATACGTAGAAAATAAGTTCACCCAGATATTGAATTTACGTATTACATATTACTTGGCTATTGTTTGGGAAGATCAGTTGGAATATGAGACTAACCACACCATAGCTGCTGAAGGTAAGGCTATCTTCAAGTTCGAGAAGATGTGACCTAAAGAATCTGACCGGAATCCCTTCCACGTGTCCTTAAATTTCCTTGCTTTAAGCACATACATGCCTAGCATAAGGACTGAGATCCACAGTGAAATTGAAGCTGCTAATGGTGCTCCTTTATATGCAAGTGCAGTCCAATGAACTAAAGCATAGGCGATGCCAATATGGAGAAGTAGAGGGAGCAACGAGCACACAACCAACGGAACAACAACTGATTGTGTCTGAAGAAATCTTAAAATATTTTGCAAAAACCCATATGCAAGTAAGCCAGGAATGAGATACTTCAAGTAGAGACCAGCTGCTTTCGATATCTGAGGGTCTTGATGTAGTAAAGTCAGAATGATATCGGAATACCACCAGAGAACTGATACGGCAATGGCAAAAATGATCGTTATAATACAGGAGGCCTGTAGGTATATTCCAAGCATCATATACTGTTTTGCGCCATATCCTTGACCGCATAATGTCTCTAGTGCACCACTCAAGCCAACCTAGAACGTCAAGTAAAATTTTCAATCCGATGCCAGCCAGTTCACAGAAGAAGTACAGAAACAAGATATCAGCTAGAAGTTAGCATAAGCTTTCTCCTTTTGCTTTTCGCATTTGAAATTTTCTGAGCCATTTTTCAAATTCCTTTGTTACTGAATTGTAACAAGATAAAGAATTTGGGCAACACACTTTGAACCATAAATGTATAGCAATCTAAATCATGTACTAATAAACTTCTAATTAATATTTATAAGAGCCCAACTTCTATTTCAATCTTGTGATGAAGGAATAATCTCTGATATATTGAAGTTGAAACTGCTCAAATAAAAAAGTAAAATCACATCATTTCCTCGAAAAAACGCACTTTAAAAGACAAGAAATTTGATTAAACAAGTCAATGAAATCTTCACGATCCATATAAAGTTAATTAATTTATGTTCTTGGAGGGTTACCATAAGAGCGAAACCAGATACAGCAGCCCATGAATTGGCAAGATTTGAGCCAGCGAGCTCGAGGTCTCCGAGGTGGCCGGCGAACATTACAGAAACCAAAGGTATAAAATAGTAGGCAACATTGGTCAAAATCATGGGCAGTGCGAAGAGAATTTGATCTTTCGCCTCATCCACATCAATAATCTTGCTCCACCATCTCTCCGCCGCATTGTTTTTAAGCAGAGGTCTTTTCGCCGCCTCTGCATCGCCGTGAGAAGACATTTTCTTGGTTTCACCTACCCACTAGCCCAATTTCCTCAATCCTAACCAGTCTCTTCGCCTTTTTCTCGTGTGTATATATATATAAATAGAAACGAAAATGTTTATAGTCACTGTCAGTGACAGCTTCTGCGTACACAATCATATTTATTGAGGAAATTATACACTGTTTGTGGGCACGAGAATTGAATTATAACAAGTGAAATATGAAATGCTAGTACGAGAATCCACCGAATCCAACTACCAGTCAAATTCCGATTTGAAACCTCATAAAACTTGGAAACCTACTAGTCGTATATAATTTACTAGATTGACAAAAGGTTTTCTTGATATCAACCACTCTTATTTAAATGTAACATGAAAATATTTGAGGTTGGGACTGTCCCAAAAATTGAGGATGGAAAAGCTTAGCTCGTTCGACGAGAATTAAAATCAAAATTTTAATAGATTTTAATAAAAATTGAAAAAAAGTTACGATTCCCTTAAAATATGTGATTAAAATTAATTATTGACTTTAACTTAAATTAAAACCTAAATTTTAATTTCTATCAAATATGGATTTAATATGACTTAGTCTTTATTAGGTATTTTCGTAAGGAAAAATTGCAGAAACGGTCACTAAACTTCTAGTTGTTGTAGACTTTACTCTAACCTTCACTTTGTGACATTCATAGTCCCAAACATTTCATAAATTCGCACCTAAGGTCCAAAAGGATGTTGATTGTTAATTGTTCAAGAAATTTGACTTTGACCAAATTTGGACCATTTTTTACACGGAAAAATGATAATTTTGCATTTTATACATAAAGTAAGTTAAAAAACTAATCAAAACCAGAAAACCACATTGCCACCACCCACCACCGCATCAAGTCCCCTCAACCACCAGCCACCACTGGCCCACACTACCTTTAATCATTTTCTAGACTTCAATTGGGATTGACAATCCATAAAGCAAAACAGACCTGAAAATGACCCAAGAATAAGGGCACGCCTTAGTTTCTCAGGGTGCTGTTTTGGTTTCACGAATTGTGGGTATATGTATGCATATAAGTCAGACAACACAAAAATCTAGGTGGGTTTTTGAATGAATCATCTCATTTGCGACTAAAATAATAAATCAATGTTTGCATGTGATTTGAATTTCTGAATTTAATTGTCTAAATTTGATTAAAGTCGAATTTCTTGGTCAACTAACAGTCAAATTCCATTCATTTGGATCTCATGTGCGAATTTATGAAATGTTTGAGACTGTGGTTGACACAAAATAAAGGTTAAAATAAAATCTGTAAAAATTGAAAAAGTTAGAAACTGCCACTGCAATTTTCCCTCCTGCATAATTCCAGCCTACTTTATATTTCTTTCTTCTAGAGTTCAATATTATTAAATTAAGCACGTGAAACTGCGCGGTCGAGGGGGTTGGTGAGACCAGCCACGTTCTCTTAATTATTTTGTGGTCAGTACATTTTAATTACAAAGTTCTCTTAAATCGCTTCAAAATCCAATTTGATGGTGTTTGTCCTTAAAATAAATAAATAAAAAAGCAAAAATGAATCCTAATTTTAGCCCCTTAAATATGCAAAACGTAATATTTTTAAGGAATGTGTAATTAAAAAGTTAAAAAAAAATGAGATCACGTGCAACACTATTTATGAAAAAATGTGTGGATAATAATGAATTTAAAGAAAAATAAAGTAATCAGTATTGAAATTCTTTTTTTCCATGTTTGCTTTTGACAAAGTGATTCTCAATCTTAAGTCCTTATTTGGTTTTTATTATTTTTAAAATACATTTTTATTTTTCTTATTTTAAACCACATTTATTAATAAAATAATATTATACGCAAATTGAAAAAAAAAAATTTATTTTTTAACCACACATTTTTCATCGGAATACTATTCTTAAATGAATTTTGGACAAAAAAATGAGGCTCAAACATACTCTAAACGTGACTCAAGCTAGGCTATACAAAAGCTTTCAAGTGTTTAATAATATCCATTTAAACCTGTCCAACTCCTAAGGATGATACATTTACCTTCTCCGTAAACTACCATTCTCGTTAGTTCGTTGCCAATGTCAAACTACATTTTGTTCCGATTACGCTGTCTTAGCTCCCAAAATATATGTACGAGTATTTTCTTGACATCAATCTAAAGCACGGGTTTTATCGTCTTCTTACTTGATGAAGCTTTGCCATTTTTGCCAAGAGATTCTTCCCCCTTCAACTAACGTCGCCTTGGTCATCCCTCCATGGCCAGAATCGGCAAGAAGTTGTGCTTTAAACGAGAATGACCGAGTAATGGCCATTACGTGCTTGTAATTGAAGATCGATGGCCCATAGTTAAAACTTTTGTGGAAAATTTCAATAGAATCTGAATTTTTTGAGGTTTAGTTGCTCCCCAAAAGAATCTGACGATCCAAATGAGCAAACATAAAGGAAGAATCTGGGTGAACTCCGAAATATTATGCAGAATAGTTTGGCAGCTGAAGACTGCGTGAAACCGTAAAATCGATAATAGATAATGCACTAACTAATTGACCCTCGATCCTACCACACTTTGAATAGAAATATCAACCACTACGTAAGGATGAGCATCACCAGCTAGATTCAACGACCACTTGGATCTTGGATACTGTAAAAATATCAGATCCGGGATTTTTCTCCAAATAAAAAATGATCACGACTCAGAAAGGCCAATCTCGAATTGAGAATTATCCAAATATTTATTGTTAAATTAGTACATCTGACATTACAAGTTACAGACTGATATTAAGAAAATGGCACAAGCACAAACTCATTAGAGCTTATGAAAATGCTGAATAGACAAATGACAGCAAAATAACAAAGAAAAAAAATCCCAAGCCAAATCTGGTGCTCGAGGCGTTCATAAAAATTCTCATAGAATCGAGAAGAAATACCAGTTCAGTCACCCTTGGCAACTTCTTTCTCCTTTGGTTTGCCCTTTTTGGGCTTCATGAAGCAGAAACACGAGCAACATGGACACTGGAATAAGAACTTCATAGCTCTCTCACCCTTCACTGGTTTGTGTCTCAACTCTCAAATGGTTCTCAAAACCAGTATGTATAGGAAAAGTAAAGCTGTGCTTTTTATTTACTTTTATTATATTTTAAAAGTAATAATTACATGACTTTTATCATGGGATTCCATTTCAATCACTTTCAATTATGAAGACGCCTGCCTATGAGAACAAGACAGCTATATGAATTGCAATTATGGTTTTTTTCCCATTTCCATGATGATAATGAACATGGGACATGTTTGGCTAGTAAATAAAAGCTACACTCAAGTCTTCCTAGTTTTCAAATATGTTTACATTACTCTACTTGTATATAAACACCTATAACTGAACTTTTCAAGTTCAGCCAAACACGCTCTTGAATGGTACCCTCAAATAGGCCAACTATGATGGGCAATGGCCATTTGTAGGACCACTCACACCAGAAAAAGTGGGGTGCAATTTGACTTTCTCCAAAGATTTCTAGGCTGGCAAGCAATAAGCAATGAGAATTATAGCCAACGGTGGGTTGAAAAAACCTATCAAGATTATTGATGGATCCACCATAGATCGGCTCAGTACAGCCACTAGGCCGGTTTGTCCCTGCTTTCTCAAGTTAGCAAAAATTTCCACACTGATCTGAGAATGTTGTTCAAACGATTGAAAGCATATTACAATATCAATTGGCTCCAACTGATGATTCCTGTCATATCGTAATACAAAATTCCAGGTCTTAGGAGTTGAATATTGGTTTGGACAAGCAATTATTACATTGCAGTGTAATTCGATCCAAAGGTCGACTTGCACCTAAGATTACATCACATTATGCACAATACTAGAAAGTAAGAACAAAAACATTCACACACTATCGGGTTTTAGGATCTTGACAAAATGAAATATTTATTTCTAAATTCTACAAATACTGAAGAAAATTGAAGATAAAACACTAGTGTAGACATCACACACTGCCCTATATTTAACATGAAATTCACCAGAATTTTTATTAGCTGAAAGTCTTAAAAAGGTTAAGATTCTCGGAGGATCGGCAAACGGAAGTATCATCCGAACCTTAAAACGATACAGGAGATATCATCGGTGCTCTTCCGTGCAAGTGCCTCTTCATTAAGGCGCTTAGCTGCTGATTTAGGATCTTTTATGTTCTTGATGCAATCAACTGCCTCCTGATTGGACATTACCTGCATCGTGTTGACCAAATCAGATCTCTAAAATTTACACATACAAACGAAAGACGCAGAGAATTATAGTGAATGCAATAAAAAACAGATGAAGATAAGGAAGCTATAATGAAGTAAATTCAACAATATAATCGCGCTGTACGCGCGCAGCAAATACAACAATGCAAAGACAGAAATAATGAATCAGTTCAAAATCATAGATCCAAGAAACTGGAAATACTTACCTTCCAAATGCCATCACTGGCCAATATAACAAACTCAGTTTCATCATCAATAAACTCCACCACTATATCTGGTTCTGAGCTAAGGTGTTCTTTCAAGCATTTATCACCAAATGCCCTTGCTACAGCTAACTGGCCATCAACACGTGGAACATCACCTGAATATGGTCAAAGAGGAAAAGTCATATGAGAGGACCTGATCCTGAGACGTGAATGTTACAAGGGAGTACTGACCTTCACAAGTAGTTCATGGCAATTTACAACGTCAGTTTCTTCTTTTCCAATTTTCAAAAAAAATTTCATGCAACAAATTAACATCAATAACATACCATTCAATAAGATCACAAGCTTAGAACTATAATACGACACCCTGAACATTGACAATATAACAATTTTATAGATTAAAAAAAATACTTCTTCGATTTTTATATTTATTCCACCTTTTGGGGTTTTCCTCTATTTCTTCACTTTTCTTTTGTCATTGTCAAAATCAAAATCAAAAGAGCCACTTGCCCAAGATGTGAAAAGTTGTTGCAGCAAAAGCACTCCAAATTATTTAACTTCTTACAATTTTACCTACCAGGAAATTTTGTTACAAAGCCACCTCTGCTCTCAATGTTGTCCCTTTCTTTGTCAGGCTCATGATCAACTGATAATTGTTTTGCCACACCATTCTTGGAAATGACGGCTCGAGAATCTCCAACGTTAGCAATTACCAGCTTCTCGCAATTTATCAGAATTGCAGTAACAGCTGTTGAACCCCCTCTACCCAGATCCATGGCTTTCTCCAAAATTTTGGAATCAGTGATCCGATATGCTCGTCGGATTGCTGTCTCCATTGAAGTCCAAAAGTCAGGCTATTTATTGCCAGAAAGGAAACCATACAGAGTTAGAATTGGTGCAGTCCTCGTCCAGAAATAAATAGAAAAGTCAAAAGCAAGGATGGAGTCGTCTCTATTACATAATTAATCTAGTATGAAGTTTTGTTTAATTTGTTTCTTTTTTATCTTCTTTATTGGGGGGAAAGGAGGGAGTAGGAGTCAAATGACTTGTGCTTAATTTATGGATTAAGGAGAACAAAAAGTTCATAACAGTGCAATTCCAACATCTTCAGTAGATTGTATCTATCATATTTACCTCTTTCAAGATGTTATCAAACAGATGAGACTTCAAATAATTTGGTATATCTTTGCTCAAATGACCATCAAATATTGCAAATAGACCTAGCTCATTGTCCCCAACTTCTTTGAATTGTGCAAAAACATAATCTTCCATGCTATGACCTGATTTTCCTTCAACCAAATGATAGCCATGTGTTATCTTCTTTGACATCTTACTCTTTCCTTTTCCCGTGTCAAACGCAGGCGGACCTAAACCCACCTTTTCCTGCAAATTACAACCAACCTTGCCTTACCTAAACAGTGGGAAGTCTTCAGAAAAATTATTTACTCATCTCATACGCTGGGATGGAAGAAAAATCACAAATGCGAATAGACTCTCACCACTGGCAGACATAATTAAAAGCAGCGGCGGAGCCAGAAATATTATCCAGTGCGGGCATAATTTAATTAACTCCGAACTTTGAGTTTTTTGCAATGGATTTAATGATGATAAAAATATAAACAATATTACGACAATACTAAAAATGACATGATTTATAAATTACACATGCTCCTTACATGTTTTCATACTTTGGTGTCGTTGTACAATGACTTCATTATCAGTTTTCAAAAATATATATTTTTCTATATAAACAATTGTGCTATCATTCATCTACTGATCACCCATCCGGTTGAGCAATCTATCATTTACAATACTCATTGCAGAAAATATTGTGATAGCAATTGTGCTATCATGATTTTTAAGCTGACAAAGACCCTTTACCATATATATTCTTCGAACTTGATCTCGGATATTACCAGATGGAACTGTGTAACATCAAAATCTACTTTATTCGATATCTCTCCATCAATATTTTCTACAATGGATGTCATTTCAAAGAATCTCTTCATTTGATATCTAAAGAAAACGATAAATGATAGTGCGCTTAGAAAAATATATTCTACAGTACCAATTGTTAATGATTTTTGCACTTGATCAATCAGCCTTTCAACTCAAATCAAGCAAAATCTATTCTCAATTGGGTCAATTCAACGTACCCAAATCACTAAATCAACCTCCATACCATTACCATACATTCAAATCACACACATATTAACAACTTTTCTCAAAGTCATCAAGTCAAACATATTACCCACACAATTGAATCTCTGCTCAAATATTCAGAAAGTAAGTGCTCAAACAGAGGTAGAACAGATTTATTTTGCATAAAAATATATAGGGACCTTCAATTCAAGGATATAGACTCCATATTCAGGGACTAGGCTAGAGAGCGTCGAGCAGAGAGTTGGAGATTGAGAAGCTGAGAGAAAGTGGATTTGGGAATTTCGTGGTTTCAATTTCAGCACATACGAGTATAGTTAGTTTTGGGTTGGGTCAATTTCTGTTTCAATTTTTTTTTTCCTTTGGGCTGGATAAGTGGAAAGTCCAATAGGCTACTACTTAAAAAAATGATAGAGTTGGGTTAGGCCCAAAATTCCAGTGCAACCGTATCTCATTGAAAATGAGGTGTTTAAGTTGTCATAATGAAGGAAGGCTGTGCATGATCAACCATAGCAAATAAATTAACGGAAAAGGAGCCAAACACTGTGAAAATAATATCCAGTATTAGTCTTCCTAGTGCAAAGCAGTGTCTAAATTAAAATTGTAAACCCAACAACTGAAAAATGGTGATTCTGCAATTTATAACAAAAGCTTCAGGGCTAAAGTCCACACAACATTATATGTTACATTGTCAATGGACTGAATCTCCCCTCTTTTTTATGCATTCTTCAATGAATGATACTAAGGGAACACGAGCTAGCATCATAACACCACTCCGAGACAAACTCTAAATTTGTGTCATGGATGACAAACAAAGTGCATGCAAGGTTCAGCTGATTAAGATCTTCTTAGAAGATATCAGTACTTAATGCCGTTGCTGTTATCTAGAATTAGGCATTATAGATACAATGACTTCATCCTGGGCAGACAGCCGGCCTTCCTGTGTCTGTCGTTCGCCCAATTAATCTCAAGTATCCTGGTTTCCAAGGCAAGAATTCCTTGTGAGTGGCAAATCAAAAGCTCAAGCAAGTAGCCTAAACTTAAGAGGATAGCCCCCTTAACAAAATGAATTTTATCAAAACGCCTAGTGATTGAGGACATCAAGCCTGTAGCTTTGTTTTATATTGGACACACACTCCATCATAATCACAGAACAGTAGATATCACTTTGATCCACTTGATGCAGAATGGGAATAAGAAGAGGATAGAAAAGAGAGAGAGAGAAGAGCAGTAGAACTTTGGAGAGAATTTTAGAGAAGAATTCGAATTATACTCGTATATTAATTCGATCTCTACGTTATTGAGAAATTTTGGTCGCGTTTATATTTAAATATCCTAACAAAAATAAAAAAGTACCCCTCAAAAAAAGAAGAAAAATCCACAAGTTCATATTAATAATCATGACTAGAAAATACATAACAATCAAGAGAGTATCTTTGGTGAAACTTCATTGACATCTCCCCCTGGTTCCTCATCCCTATCCCTCAAGAAAGGTGACTCCAGAATACATATCAGTCAGTCTTGAATGCATAGAAAAAAGATATTGCTCGGTATGTGGTATTGTTAGTGTCTGTCAGTGTCAGGTGGTATCTGCAGGAGAATGTAGAACAGGGGAAAACAAATAACAACAATTTGATTGATCCTTTCTATCACTAGTATATCTCATTAATCAATACAAAATGCAGATCAACTGAACGACTTGTACTCTGTAAATATGAACCTAAATCACAGCAACACTAAAAAAACGGATTTTTCCTATGTAAAACAAATTAGTCCGCCATAAATTAATTAACATTGTTTCAATTGTAACAACACAGATCGTCAAATCCACTTATGATTCAAGTTAAACACATTATCATTAAAAAATTACAATGTTAATTTACTTAATAAGACACAGCACATTCATAATTAATCTACCATAGTGGTGGCTGATTCAGAATTACAGATCCAGAAATAATTTAAGCAATGCCATAAACCATTGTGTTCTACATCATTATTATTCACAAAACACGTAATTAAATGCATGTGTATGGGAAGAATCTCTTATAGGTACCTTCATCTTGTGGAGGATTTCCTTGCCAGTCATATTTCTAAATGTGAATACAATTTATATACTAAAATGTGAGATTGAAGAATGCCCAATGATATAATGCCAGAGAGATTGAGAATCAAACCAAAACGCTGCGATGAGAAGGAGAAATGGATAGAGAGAGATGGGGATGGGATTGCAATGTGTATCGAAAGAAATGACATCTCCTCTAGAGTGGACACGTCCCAGTTTCGCGTCGAACGTGTCGCCACCACCCTTATTCTTCTGTTTTTTCAACCTTTAATACCAATTTATAAATTGACAAATTTTTCGAAAATACGTAATTAAAAATGTAGAGAAAAATGAATTTTAAAGAATGAAATTCAAATCGGACTTCATTTCGATTAATTGAATTCATAATTTATTATTCACTTATTTATTACTCATTTTTACGTATATATAAATTCTTTCCGACACTTAGATTACGGTATACGTGATCTTAGTATTGATCGATAGGATTATGAGTATGACATTTTGGAGAAATGTATATTAGAGAACGAATTAAAGATTTGGTCAAAGACATATTCTTGCACGACAAGTTAACATGACCTTTCAACTTTAAGGTACGATAAAAGCAATAATATTTGAACATAAAATCTTTATCAATAATAAGATGTGTCAGTTAATAGAAGATTAAAAATAAGAACGTAATCAATTAAAATATAAGTGTGACAATGAACAAATATTGAAAACCTTCGAGACAATGATATAGGAACAACAAATAAAAACTATAAATTAATGACTAATTTAGACCAAACAAGATCGATTAATAGGGAACTGAAGTGCCAGAAAAGAGTATGAAAGCTGACATATCTGGTCCCAAATGCAATACGAGAAAAAGAAGGCTCCAAAGGTGTCCTACATATATGGCCTAATGGGAGACACTGAATTATCAAACACCTTAGTTGTCGCCATGTTTGGGGCTCAAGATAAAGTTCTGGTCAAATTAAATAAGTCTCATTCACCCAAAAATGTCCTAAGCTCTTGCCTTTGCTTCCATAGACAAGGAAAGCAACGTTGAACCATCATTACTTTGAGATTTCTTACGATAAGATGTACCGATGGATTAGATTGAACCCGAAATACAATAGAAGAACAAAATTTAAAATCTTGTTCATTGTAATGCTGCATCCTAAGTGGCGAAAATTTCATAGTAAAAAATTATTAGTTTACGCTCTGATCCATGTAGCATGGAATACATGAAATACGGTGTGAATTAGCAAGGATCACCTTGCAAGGCTAAATACCTCTGAGTAATCGAAAGTAGTATCGTGGGGATAGGGTAAAAAGAACTCCCATCAGGAAGTAAGATAGAATACCCAATACTTATTTTGTGATACGCTTTGTACAATGAATTAATCAATATTGAACACACGTGTAATCTATGATTTACACACATGTTCAACATAAGCCCACGCTCCATGAATCATAATGTACACTGCAATATTCAATCCAACAATGGAGTTGGCAAAGTTAAACTATACTAAACATGATGTAGACCACCAAAGCTTAATCAAAATGCCCAACAAGGGGTCCATTTTTATTTCTCCATGATCCCTTTTTTATGAAAATCAAGTCACCCATTATGCTTTAGCTTCATATAAATCAGACCTCTAATGCTAGATATTCACGAAGATCATGGAAAATCAAAGGCGAAAAAACAGCTCGGGCGATAAGTTTTCGTTCCCAATAATCACAGTCCGAGATTCAGATCCCGATGAATTTGAGTTTGGGTGTGTTACGAAACCAGGCTCTCCAAACTCTCCAGCTGATCATTTGTTCTTCAATGGCAAGCTTTTACCTCATGTTTTTCCACTTAACCATCCCGCGAATAATTATTCCTATTCGCGTTCGACGAGCAGAACGAGCAGCATTAGCAGCAAGGATTCTCTTATGTCGTCGCGCAGTAATAGCACCAATAGCAGGAGCAGCAACTGCAGCAGTGCTAGAACAAGTACAAGTGAGACATCTGAAAGGAAAATCTTGAGTACAAGAGGAAAAATTCCAGGAAAAAAACCTGTTTTAAATCCACAATATAAATATAGTTCTTCTCAAAGATGGCAATTTATTGTGCCCGCGCCTGTCTTGATGCATCAGGATTCAAGATCAAGATCAGTAAAAGTTGAATGCAAAGAGTTGAAATCAAGGAAAATGGGAAAGGATACTGATCATGGAAAGTCATGGATTGGCAAGAAAGTTTTGAGATCATTTGTTTCAGCATGTAAAAAATGCCATGCCATAGAAACATCATAAATTATCTTTATTTCATATCAAAAAAATAAATAAATGATCTTTCTTGGATTGTTATCAATATTTAGTTGGCATCTTCAATCATTCGATATTCGATGGATTGCAATCATGATTTGATCACGATAACGACAGAATAAATGTGGAGTCGATTATATAAATCATTTTTTGCCCCTCTGTGTGTGGTTCGAATTACTGAAAGATCCAAATTAATGTAGATAAGTGTGTTTTACCTTAGTTTTTTCTTGTATAAGGATAACAAAATTAAGTGCTTCTAAGTAACTGAGACCAATTGTATTTTCCTTGATCATCATTGATGCTGTAAAAGATTTTACGCCCAGTTGTAATTTCACTACTGATTCTGAGTACTATTTAGGACGCTCTTGCATCAGCTAAAAAGGAAGAACTCAGAGAACATCGATGGTTTGACTAAATCTTGCATGTGATAATGATGTCCCGTTGATAAATAGAAATGATCTGATTAGCATTGTTACTCATCTTATGCTAAACACCAGTGACATGACATATCAATTTATTGATTGATAAGTTTATGTTAAATAGCAATATTTGAAAATTTGTTATCCACCAATGATTTGATGCATCATGTCAAAATACACATTTAAATTTTGTAACCGATTATGACTAGCTAAGTTTATTCATACCACGTACCAAAACCTTATGAAGTACACATACCAAACATGTTATTGCGGTAAGATCAATTTTAAGGGTAAAATTCCACACTGCTTAAATACGAAAATGATCATCATAAATAAGAGACGAGTTATTCCTCTCGATAGAATTGACCTTTTAAAGTTGATAAAATCCACATCTTAATAAGATTGATCTTCTAAATTGATATAGCAATAGACTTGATGTGTAAGCGGAGCCTAAAAAGCTCAACAAGCAATTCAATTTATTTAAAACTCAAACAAGTTATCGAATTTCAAGATTAGTGTAGTCGGTCAAACCAGAACCTCAAATCAACCATCACAGCAATTATTCAACAAAACTAGAACAAACACGTAGATTTTTTTGTCAAAATGATAGATTGGAATAGCCACTTGTCATGCTAAGCAGATGGTGTGCAAAAACTCAGTTTGAACCAAATTTGATTAACAATATTGGTGGAATCAACCGATAAGACATTTTGTTGTCTGTATTTTCAAGCCTCAAATAGCTGCAATACTGGGCAAAAGTAGAGGCTCCACTAAACCTTATCATCATTGGATTATAGGAAATGAGAGTCAATATTTTCCTTTGTATACTCCTAGACATAATCAAGTGAAAGAGGAATCAGCATTAAACAATCAAAAAGTAAATCTTAATGCCTGTTTTTAGGGTTGACTAAACTTGCCTTTTGCCACCCTTTTGAATGTGAAGAAATGACTAGCTCTTGGACTTCAGAAGGTGCAGGCAACTTTTTACCACTACACTGTGCCCGGTACAATGCAATTATCGTGTACAAATGAACCTCTTATTGAACACAGTAATTGAACATGATCAAGATATGAGCAGAATCATCAAAATTAGAGTGTTAAACTTTTTCGTGATGGATTACAGTTTAAACATCCAAAAGCAAATATAAAACTCGAAATTACTACCAAAAGTTTGTGTCAAATGATTCCAATCACATTTATGAATATGGAAGATTGATTGACCACCCGCTCTACACAATTTCTCGTCTGAAAAAGTACCGATGCGCAATTCGCTCAACTATCCAATGCACAAGCATGTGCTTTCATAGAAGTTCATATATTTAAGAAATGTTCAGTGTATTGAAGTTAAAATCTACTGAACTAGACAACAAACAAACATCTCACATGCCTCCACTTTGTCCAGTTTCTTCATAGTTGTTAGGTTAACCACCCTCCTAATTAGCTGACTACTAACTCAAGAATATAATTATTCTTTTACGATTCTTCTTCAAAGAAGGTTCAACTTTGATGTAAAACTTTTTTTCCCTAACTTATTTGGTGATGAAACAGTGTAAACAATGAATTCTGAGAAGTCTTCAAAGATAACAGAAACGTGTAATTATGGAAAGCACTAAATTGAACAAAGGTAAGTTTCACAAAGAGTAAATGCTTTTTCCTAATTACAACTTCTCAACCTTCATCCTTCCAAGCAAGCCTTCTAAACTCACTCCAAGAAAGTTTCCATAACATCAGAGTACATCCCAGCTTCATTCCGAAACTCCCCGGGATTTTGTGTGTTGTGATCAAGTGAAGTCGACGAAGATGGAGTAGTAATTCTCGCAGGTAATGTAAAGATCCCCTCAAAGTTGTTATCCATTTTGGGATGATTATCCAAGCTCAACAACTCGTTGACATTTGCACTGCCACTGTTATGCAAATTCGAGGAATCCAAGTTTGGATTCTGATGGTCGTGCTTGTTTACAAAGACCTCGGGATTGAACAAAAGTTTTGCTTCATCTGTTTGTCCACCGAGAGCATTGAAGAAAGTGAATCCATTTGGCCATTTGATATCGTTTTCGCCATCCCCCATCATATCGGACGAATGATTTGGAGGTGGAATTCCGACCCCAGCCGTGTTTTGAAAATTTGGAGATGTAAGCATTGAAACTGCTGGAGGGATTGGCCTTGTCCCCGAGTTAAATACAGAAAAAGGATGACGAATCGGCATAACCGGTTGCTTTAGGGGTACCGTGGATGAAGACGAGGAGCTGCGAGATGAAGAAAATAACTGGGATAGGTATAATCCAGATTGATAGCCTAAGGATTCAAAGGTATGTCTCATTCTCAGAACAAAATGAAGGTCTTCAGGTATCTGAAAAGCACAAAAACACATTCTGTCAATGAGATCATCATGTTATCATTGTATGCTTTATAGATTTACTCAAGAATATGACTATCCAAAATTGAAAAAGTTAGGGGAAAAAAATACATAAATATAACTCACAATCTTGCAGGAACCAAGTTGCAGTAGGCCATGCCCAGCTTGAATAACAGCTATAGTCTGGCAAAATCATGTCAAAGAGCACACAGGCTAAGCAAGAGAATAAAAGGAAAATATCCGTATACTAGACAGTAGTAAACTGTATAATGAATATAATTTTAGTTTATTTTTCCTCCTTAACAGTGTCGAGTACCGTCTAATACAGAGTACAAAGCACGGGACAGTGAGTATAACAGTTCTGAACCATAGATTCTGACCTGAATGCCAGACTCAAACTGCTCAGTCCACTCAGTAGGAAGCTGCAATTAATGAATTAATGAACCATTCATTAACAATTAGTTGTATCAGACCAATAATTGGGACAATGAAACTCCAATTTCCTCAACAATCATAATACTGTCTCCTGTTCTAACTAGTACTTGCAGAATTAGGTCCAAAATCAATTATTTTGCTGCATAATCAAATGAACAATTATGGAAAAGAAGGATAGTATAGAATACATACTGCATCAAATGAACTCTGCCAGTAGTTGGAGATATTTGGTTCACATTCAGTTGGCTCTTTGAAAGCCCATTTATGACACTTATCAGAAGCAACTTTCCCCATCAATCTGCACCCATTTTTTTTCACTCAATCAACTTATGAGCTATAAATCCATACTTCACCACTTCTTATTTTCCCTAAATTCAATCAGTTCGTAGGCTGGGGGGTGGGGGTGGGGTGGAAATAAAATCCAATTGAATCAATCTACAAAACAAAAGGACCTACCGAGTACCCACCCTTCTCCATAATTATACAACTGAATAGACATTTTGCTGAAGGCTTTTCTGACAGGATCCTCTCCATCCATCTCATCCAAACACTGTGTAACTCTGCCTCTGCAAAACCCATCTTCCCACATCAGCATCCTGCACAAAATGCAACAGACAAACAACGGAATACAGTAAATTACTCATAGAAACACAATAAAAAATCTATCCATAGAAACACAATAAAAAATCTATCTTTTCGGTAGCAAGATTAGTTGAGCTCTTTAATACTTACAAGCTACCGTTGTCATCTCCAGCTTTGCAGCCATTACCACCTCTAACTCTCCTGCGAGAAATGCAAAATGCCCGACAAAGAATTAGCATAAAAATCAAGAAAATGGAAGTGTATAAATCATAAAAACAGACTAAAATAGAACAGAGAGGGAGAGAGACGGGCGAGGTCGAATGGTCCAGAAGACAGAGTAATTCCAGTCTGAATTTAAACAGACGGTTCTGAGGGCCTCATGAAGGGCCATCATCCCAACAGCTTCTTTGCTTCTGTCTGTTGCTCCTGAGCCCACCATGGCTTCTCTATGTAATTTTCTTGAAAAATTAAAGGATTTATTTGAAGTATTTTTGTTGGGTATTTAGCCTAGTAAAGCATAGTGAAGAATGCTTGTAAAATATCAACCACAGAGGAGAGTAGGAGCGAGGAGACTCTTTTTTCTCCTCTCTCTTTTCATCATTTCGTTACCACTTTATCTTTCTCTTTACTTTTTACCTTCTTCACTTGTCAGATTACCGAACCTGATAAATGGGGGACTTAATAAAGGAAAGTAAAGTACTCCCTGCGAGTGTGTGAGAAGGGGGAGGAGAGAGGGTGCGTCCGTTGCGTCTGTATGTTTTGGTTCAAAGAATGTCGCGTCAACATTTGTGCAGTGCTAGGTGTACAGAGGGGGGTTGGGGGCGGGGGATTTGATTTACGTACACTCACACATGGATTGGGTGTGTGGATTTTTTATATTTTTAATTACAGTGGGCCTCACCACCGAGTGTGTAAAATCCCTGTAAACCTAATTTCTGTATACGAGGATTTATTTATTTTCTAAAGCATATTTGGCTAAGAGAAATACTATTTGTACATAATCATGTACATAATCATGTATATAATGACCAAGTGGCGGCCCCTTATTGGAGGGGTGTACGGTGGGGGCCGTCACTGGCCATTATGTACCTCCTTATGTACACGGTTATGTTTACGTAGCATTTCCCTTTGGATAATCTCTAAAATTGGACTTAAAAGGTAATTCTAATATTAAGACGTATATTTTTATTTTAAAAAATCAACATTGTCAAGAAAAATAATCAAATCATCATATGTTGTACTATTTTAATATTTAACCAATGTAAATTTATTCCTTAACATATGTTCTGAAAAATTGTGATTCATTCGAATAAGCGATCCTGAAATTCTTCACTCGTTTGAGTTTTAATTAGATTAAATTGCTCGTTTGAGCTTAAAAATATTAATTTTGTGAGGACAAAAATCAAATTTGATGTTTTAATACCGTGGTTGGAAAAGGACACGAATGGTTGCCATTAATAAGGAGTGTGTAAAATTGTAGTTTTCTTGATGAATAATTTGTAGGTGTCAGTTTGAGAGATGTTCGTGCAATCACATTAATGGAGATAGGGGATAGTGGAGGGATGTCGACGGAAGAGGAAGTATGGATGGTGGTGGTGGTGGATGAGGAGAGAGTTCGATTGACCATGATGACGATGATTGGGATAGTGTTTTAGCTGGAGTTAAATAATCTCATTTGAGTGTGGCTTTGATATTTGATGTTCCATTTTAAAATATTAACATTATAAGTAGTAGCTCAAACATTTATACATTGGTCTAATTTCGATATTTAATCAATGTCGGTTATTCCTTGACATTTAGGAAAAAAAATTTGACATAATTTACTTTTTCAGCTCTCATTTTAATATCCAAATAAAGGCATGCTTGGTAAAAAAAATTAAAAAAAAAAATCTTATATAAGTAGGGAAAAACGCAAATTATGTAGACTAAATTCACACAACTATAAGTCCCACAACTTATTTGCCTTATAATTTGGGAAATCAGTTTAGGAATAGCAATTCGAACTGTTAAAATCGAAATTGCGGTTAACCGAATCGAATAGGGCGAAAAAAATCGAATCGATGGTGCAATGAGATGGTTATGATTTTGATTTTAATGACCCAGTTTGGGACGGGTATAGTATTTAGTGACGATGCCCGCCCCAAACTGATTACCCGTTAAAAAAATTAAGTGGGAAATTGTGCTTTCCATTATTTTTTCCAATATTAATTGGGCAATTTTGACAATTGGGCTTCCCCAAAATTATGACACAATTAACATTACTAGTAAACCATTTATTAAAAGGCCAAGCCCAAAATTCTTCCCTCCATAATTTACCTAAATATTGAATCTCGCTTTTTATACCATATTTTGTTTTTTCCCTAAATCTTGTTTTTCCGCCTCTACTATCTTCCATACGTCTCTCTTTCTTTTCTTTACTAATTCTTTCTTTCTTTCTTTTTTTAGCAAATCACCATTCATCACCACGGATTCATCTCGAATTTTTCAACTTTTGCCTGCTAATTCTATCATTCTCTATGTTCTGGAATTTTTTGTTCAATAGTAAAAGAGAAATTTGAAGCATCTTTGTTTTGAATCAGGAGATTTATGGAGATTGTTTCTCTTTCGCTTCCTTAAGATGGTAAAAAAAAAAAAAATTCATTTTCGGGTTATTACATCTACTGCAACAAAGGACCCTCTTCAAATTTGGATGTAAAATTTCTCTCAACATCAATTTTTTTTCGATTATATGATTTTTTATTTTGTCAAGTATTATATGCTATTCGGTGTTTTGTGGGTGTAGAGGAGACGTCAAATTTTGTAAAAATGATTTTGGAGATTTTGGAGATGAAGCGCAGGTAGAAGTTGAAAAGGTTAGAGCATTTTGTCATAAGTTGCTCAAAGAGTACAAGAGATCACGTCATTCGACAGAAAATACATCCCACTCTTCATTATCTTCACAATCAGAGTCGTCTACTAATGTTGGAAGCATTCTTGCATGGTTGGTTTTGATACATTTGTTAGCTATTATGTTACCGCTGATTATGTAAAAACAGAGTTTGATGTTTTTCTAGACGAGTCAGTATTGCCAAAGGTGAATGATTTTGATTTATTAACATGGTGGAAAGCGAGTTCAATAAAATATCTGACTTTACAGAAGGTTGCAACAGATTTATTAGTCATTCCAGTATCTACTATGGCATCTGAGTCGACGTTTAGTACAAGCTGTAGATTTGTGAGTCCATATAAAAATATGCTTCACCTGAAGACTTTAGAAGTTTTAATGTGTTCTCGAGATTGGTTTTGGACTGATATTCATAGTAGGATTTATTGTTTTATATTTGTTATTCCTGCACTTTCTTTTATTGTTAATTTTTTCCTCTATTGTGTGTAGAAAATTCTGCTCCTTCATTATACTCCGAAACTTGTGCAAAGTTTAATGATAGGACAATGACGAAGAGGTATATTTTCTTGTTTATATTTTCAGTTAAGACCATTTTTGATTATGTTTTATAGGGAAGGATTAACATGCATTCATCATTTTCTTGTCTTATCAGCTACAATACCAAGCTGAGAAAGTAGATCATTGGCATGTTTGAATTGGTTACTGAACTCGGCTCTGTCAAGTCATTATGAGTTAACCTTACATGTGGTCCCCAACAATTAATGAATTACTTAGGGAAGGAAGCTAATGTATTTGATTGGTGGAATTAGTGGGTACTGATGTAAGACCTTTCAAATGTCATTTGTTGGTTGATTATTTATATAATGTGTAAGGAATCTTCAATCATTATGTTTCATCAATAACGACGGTCACTTGTACGAGCTGACCTCAAATATCCGACCTTAAACTAGCATGAGTTTAATGCATATAACAAACTGTATTTAATGACCTCGGAGGTCGAATGTCAACAGTTACCCCTCAGGTCAGTGCTCGTCTTGGTGACGAACTGACCTTGAACACGATTGACTCATTTTTCCATTTTTACAATTATTATAGCAATAAATATCTTTTAATGTGTGAAACGTTTTGACTTGCAAATGAGCTATTACGCACCTTAAAATATATTGAATTATCTAAGTGTTGCAGTACATGCAACTTTAGCTCGGCTTGCTTAAATGATTTCCTTGCTAGAAAATTTTTTCAAGTGTTGCAACACATGCAACCTCAGCTCAGCTTGCTGATGAGCAGGGTTTGAGTGATTTCCTTGCTAGGAAATCTATCTAAGTGTTGCAGCACATGCAACCTCAGGTCGACTTGCTGATGAGCAAAGTTTGAGTGATTTCCTTGCTAAGAAATCTATCTAAGTGTTGCAACACATGCAACTCAGTCGGCTTGCTGATGAGTAAGTTTTGAGGGATTTTCTTGCTAGAAAATCTATTTAAGTGTTGCAGCACATACAACCTCAGATCGACTTGCTGATGAGCAAAGTTTGAGAAATTTCCTTGCTAGGAAATCAATTTAAGTGTTGCAGCACATGCAACCTCAACTCAGCTTGCTGATGAGCAAAGCTTAAGGGATTTCTTTGCTAGGAAATCTATCAAGTGTTGTAACACATGCAACCTCAGCTCGACTTGCTGATGAGCAAGGCTTGAGGGATTTCCTTGCTAGGAAATCTATCTAAGTGTTGCAGCACATGCAACCTCAGGTCGACTTGCTAATGAGCAAGGCTTGAGTGATTTTCTTGCTAAGAAATCTATCTAAGTGTTGCAGCACATGCAACCTCAGCTCGGCTTGCTGATGAGTAAGTTTTGAGGGATTTCCTTGCTAGAAAATCTATCTAAGTGTTGCAGCACATACAACCTCAGCTCGACTTGCTGATGAGCAAAGTTTGAGAAATTTCCTTGCTAGGAAATCTATTTAAGTGTTGCAGCACATGCAACCTCAGCTTAACTTCCTGATGAGGAAAGTTTGAGGGATTTCCTTGCTAGGAAATCTATCTAAGTATTGCAGCACATGCAATCTCAGCTCGACTTGCTGATGAAATGCTTAAGTGATTTCTTGTTAGGAAATCTATCTAAGTGTTGTAGTACATGCAACCTCAGCTCGGCTTGCTAATGAGAAAGGCTTAAATGATTTCCTTGCTAGGAAATTTACGTAAGTGTTGCAGCACATGCAACCTTAGCTCGGCTTCTGGGGGATTCGTCTCCTGAAAATGGAGAACTCTTCTAGTGGGAGGTCGTCTAGTTTCCTCCCTATGTGGGGACTCCACCTCGGTTTCGAGTTTTCTTATATGAGTTAGTTTCATTTCAATCTGTTGACTGCGTTTATCAACCTCTCAATAACTTCTCTCATGATGGTCATTTGAGGGTCGCCGGCTTTATTTCGACCTCGTCCCCTTTCAGTATTGTGTGGAAAACTGGTTTGTCCAGGACAAGTGTGTGATTGATTCCCTGATGCTGAAACGTCTTCCATGATGGTACTTTGTTACGGGTTTTATGGAGAGATGGGGCTGTTCATACAAGCTAGGGTCATTCTTTTAGCTCCAAACTGTTGACGTTGAAAATTAAACAAATAACTTTCACGTCAACTTAAAGTAAAAATGCGAATTTGATTAATGTATCCTCAAATGATTACAAATAGTAATGCAATGGTTCTTTTTTCTTGTCAAATGAGATATTTGAAATATGAGAGGTATAAGAGAGTTTTTAATGTATTTCACCGTGTCCTTCCCATTTTTCTCTAAAACTCTCATCCTCTCTTTTATAGGGAATGATTAACATGCATTCATCATTTTCTTGTCTTATCAGCTACAGTACCGAGATGAGAAAGTACATCATTGGCATGATTAGATTGGTTACTGAGCTCGGCTCTTTCAAGTCTTTATGAGTTAACCTTACATGTGGTCCTCAACAATTAATGAATTACTCAGGGAAGAGAGCTAAGGTATTTGATTGGTAGAGTTGGTTGGCGCTAATTTAAGACCTTTCAAATATTACTTGTTGATTGACTATTTGTACAATGTGTAAGGAATCTTCAATCATTATGTCTCCTCAATAACGCCGACACTAGTACGAGCTGATCTCAAATACCCGACCTTAATTTAACATGAGCTTAATGCATATAACAAACTGTATTTAATGACCTCGAAGGTCGGATGTCTTTAATTACATTTCTTATTTACTAAAGTTGAGATATTGTTTGCCTTTTCATTTGGGATATTGTTTGCTAAATTGGCTTAGTATTGTGTTTTTGTTTTTATTAACTTTTCTTCACAATTTTTTTTCCAATTTGACGGTTGGAGTTTGGACTTATAAAAAATAATTTATTTCCGTGGTTATTAATCGAACCGAGCCGAGATACGAACCGAGCCGAACCGATTTACGTGGTTATGATGCGATTATGGTATGGCAAAAAATTTAGTGGTGCGGTTATGGTTTTGGTCAAATCGACCCCAAACCAAACCGTTGTCATCCCTAGACACGGTTCTATGGATTTTGGTCTACACTATTCGCTGCTCATCAATTTATAAGAAAGCTACTTTTTTTGTCAAACATGCTTGTACAATTTGTTTGGTTTTGATTAAACATTACATTTTTAGTTGTTTCTCCATACAGTGTTTTTTAGCTTCTTTTCTTACGTGGAGGCTTGCAAATTATTATTTTTCTTAATTTTGGCAGGCAAATGTGTGCATGCGGATGAACTTTTTGTTTGAAGGAAGAAAGAAATGAGTTTTTGGTGGATTTTCAACCAGAAAATGCATTTTAATGGGAGAATATTAAGATTTTCAAGGGTATTGTAATGATTCGAGCCTTGTACCCAAACCGTTTCTCTTACGCGCTATCCACTTTGGGAGGATATTTGTCCTTTTATCCTTCATGACTTTCTGTCAAGTTTCTCAGAATTCGAATATAAGGCATCTGCCTTGTAAAAGATTTAAGTTGGATCACGGTACCAATTAAGATGAGTTCATACTCTCCCGAAGATAACATGACGTATGATATAATGGTTTGGGCACGAGGCTCGAGTCGTTACATGTATCGACCCTAATTTTACCATGATCCAATGTGGAAATTTTAGAGTGGAGATTGAATTTCTAAGAATTTTTTCCTTTTAAATTTTCAACTCTTTGATTTTCAACAATTTTCTTCTTGTGTTAAAGAACCTTCTATAGAGGATTTTAGGGATTTCTTGATCATTTTTTAGTGAGCACACTTAATTCCAAGTTATAATATTTAATTGAGTTTTATACTTTAATGATACTCGTCGAGTAATTTGTTATGTACATGTATTGGTTTGCATGAGTTATTTAGCTGAAGTTGTATCATAATGCGCACTTAAAATGCAAAATGATTGAATTATGAATTCAATCATTCTTTTTACTTGTTTAGTACGTAAATTGGTTAATTTTCCATTCGTGCTTACACCCTAATCGGTTTGAATTTGTGAATTTTAGGTTTATTTATGTGTTTCGACTAATACCTTGATCATTTATGCACTACTTACTCTTCTTGAATTTGTGAATACAAAGAATTCTGGAATTCAACGTTATTTCATGGGATGGAATTGAAAGAATGTTCTAAACTTTCACCATTTTCAAATCCATTTTTATACAGAAAATACGTAATCCTAAAAAGGAATTCAAGATTTAATTATATGGTGGTGGTATTGGTGGTAATGATGATGACAGCTTGGTTGCGAGCGGGGGTTGTAGGAAGAAAATGAACGAGTTTTGGGCTCTTTGGTTAGTATTCCTTTTCGGGAGTTCCTTTGTTGTTTGCTTGCTTAAGTTTTTTTTTCTTTTGTTCATTTAAAGTGAAGGGTGAAGCTATCTTTTTTATGCTATATTAAAAGTTAAATTGGACATGATTTACAAATAAGTGAGAAATTGAGAATGTCTGATGTTAAAAAAAATTATAGAGGGTAAATTAATAATAGTTTGTGAAGAATAAGGATAAGAAGTGCAAACTTTCATATATAATATAGTGATAATTTATTAGACACCAAAGTCATGACATGACTTTAGGGAGAGAGAATAAAAGTTGTACAAATAATATACAATAATGTTACTTGCATAGGGTAGGTGACAAGGATTTTGATAGATGCTACGTTGGTAGCACATGAGTGAAAAAAAAAAAAAAAGATTAAGTTCGATGAAATGTTGTCGCATGTCCCCCGTTTTTTAACCAGATCACTGATCCTATTTATGTAGCATGATTGAATAATACATTCAAGAGAAACTTGAGATATGAGCGCTCCTTTTTTTGTTTGAGCAAGCTTGCTTCGAGGTAAAGACGCTATATGAGAATTGTCAAGTTCTTTACTCAAATGGCGAAAGAGGCAATTTCGATAAATAGTATTGATATGTTGAAATATGTGACGAGTTACATCAGCATTT
>CAIGRB010156005.1:10577-42168 GCA_903798255.1 Fraxinus quadrangulata
AGAACTTTCTAGTTATTATCTATAATAAAGCCCTTTCTAGTCACGTGCACTACAAGATGCCAAACACGTCCTTATAGTTGTGATGTAGGACAATCCTATTTCAAATAAGATTTCTTGTTGTAATAGAATTTTATATCTTCTTCTTCTTTCTTATTTAAAATATGATTTATCTTTCTTGATTGTAATAAGATTTCTTCTTTCAAGTTGTAATGTTTCCACTGAAGAGTTCGGAGTATGAGACTTTAAATTACAATTCTCAAATATTTTGTATCTAAGCTGGGATGATTTTGGTGGAACGGCAATTCTAACTTCAATATTGGGCATCATCAATACAATTCACTAAATTCGGAAAAAGTGGCAAGAGCCCCGTATATTTTTCTTTAATATTGTTGGTGTCCGACCTAACAATTATTGGAAAAAGAGTCATGAGATTTGGGTCAACACAATGTAAGGTCGGACTACACCTGGAGATGCTTAAGCCCGGACATTGGCTGCCATAATTCGAGGAACATCATGATTAATAAATCACTACTACACTGCCCCATCATCAACAACTCCCGATACATGGCAGTCATGACCTCAGCTCCTATTTTACAACCAATTATAAGCAAGTAATGATTATACATCTTTAGGTCATCATTACCTGATGCCATAGCTAGGATGTAGGCATTATGATGACCTACTTGACCAACGTAATCAGCCAATCAAGAAGCCAGAATACTGTGCAAGGGTATACCTTTTTAGGTTGGAATTGTTGCTAAAATGACATTGGCAGGCGGCTTGAACTCCTATCCTATAAATAGGAACCAGTGGTCCCCTTATAAGGCAGAGCTACGAGGAATTGACAATAAAACACTCTCAAATGTTTCTTTAATACAATTACATATGGTAAATCTTGATTTAATTCCAACAATGCTTAACAATTTTCCCTTTAAGTTGATCTAATCTTATTACGTTATTTTTAGTCATCAATAATTTGGCGTTAGAAGGAGGGCATCCTATAGAAAATAGCCCACATCTTTCCTAAAAGTTCTACCAAAATTTACATATTATCCCATTCCATAGAAACCAAGACCCGTAGCTCAGTTTCTAGAAATCATTCTCGCATTAATCCCAACGCAACAAGTGCCCCTAGAAATCTTTAAATAAGGAACGAATCTGTTGAGTGTGGCCACCCTCGGCTTGCCACAATAAAATAGACCATAGAACGTTGCACAATCGTCATGCAACGATTATAACAAAATAAACAAACACTATCCCAATGGCAAAATCTAGGTGGAATTACCTGTTAGAGGAAAAAGTGGGCGAGCTCCAGTTCAAGGAAGTTTGTGTACTTTATTAAGGAGGAATCCTCTAAAAGTAAAACAAATGAAGCAAAGAGGCTTGAACTCCTATCCTATAAATAGGAACCAATGGTCCCTCATAAGGCAGAGCTACGAGGACTTAACAATAAGACACTCTCAAATGTTTCTTTAATACAATTAGATATTGTAAATCTAATTTAATTGTAGCAATGCTCAACAATTTTCCCTTTAAGTTGATTTAATCTTGTCACGTTATTTTTAGTCATCAACAGTTTGGCATTAGAAGGAGGGCATCCTGCGGAAAATAGCTCACATCTTCCCTTAAAAGTCCTACCAAAATTTACAGATTATCTCATTCTATAGAAACCAAAAGTCGCAGCTCAACTTCTAGAAATCATTCTCGGATTAATCCCAACGTAACAAGTGTCCCCAGAAATCTTCAAGAATGAATGAATCTGTTGAGTGCGGCCACCTTCAGCTTGCCACATGAAAGAGACCACAGAACGTCACACAATTGTCGTGCAATGATTATAACAAAATAAACAAACACTGTCCCAATGGCAAACATCTAGGTGGAATTACGTGTCAGAGGAAGAAGTGGGTAAGCTCCGGTTTAAGGAAGTTTGTGTACTTTATTGAGGAAGAATCCTCTAAAAGTAAAATAGATGAAGTAAAGAGCTCCCTATCTCAGACAAAAACAATGCCAAGAAAAACAGGAAGCGTGTTCGACATGTTAAGCATTCAGTGTTTGTCATGCCCAAAAATGAGCAACCTAACCTCTCCAAAAATTAGCTTGTTAAAAGATTAGGCAATGAGCCAGAAATAAGCGAGCTGAAGAAATAAATAGCTAACTTGGAGGCTAGAAACAAAGGGGTACATGCCATAGATGGAGCTACAAGGAGCCAATGATGCCGTAATGTGTAGGGCTTTTTCCCTAACATTGGGAGATAATGAACAAAGGTGGTTCAGAAAGTTACCTCAGAGATCAATTAGAAAATAGACAGACTTAGTAACAGCATTTCTAGCCTAGTTCATGGGTTCTAAAGCCCTCCTTAAGAATGATTAGTAAGTATAAAGTAAGGACGAAATAAATCCCTCAAAAGTTATCTTAACAGGTTCAACAAACAAACCATGGAGGTAGAAAAAATCTCTGATGACACAGCCTTCATAGCAACACTATATGGATTAAGGTCCATGACGAGGGTTTGGTGGTCCGTATACGACGACGGGCCTAAAATTTACCATGAATTCTTGAACCGAGCTAAGAAACATAGGTGCAGAAGAAGCAATCTCAGATCATGAAGAAGTAAAGATAGAACTACATGACTCAGCTCGGACAAATGATAAAAATTCAGATAAACGACCTATGCCTAAAAGGAAAAAAGACAGAAAGGATGCATAATGACCTCTCTTATATCCAAAAGGTTCCAAGAGTATTACCATCTGAATACTAATTTAGAATGAGTTTTATGCAAGATAAGGAGGTCTTCCGCAAACCTCTCTCTCTAAATATAAACTCAATAGGAACCAGACAAAATAAATATTGCAGATACCACAAATTGACAGGCCATAACACAAACGAATGTCGAGATTTAAAGGAGTAAAATGAAGCTTTAATCAGGCAAGGTCAGCTATGAGAGTTCGTAGTAAACAAGGAGAAATAACCCAAACACCCCATGTACAACAACATCACCAGTCAACTATCCCAGGACCATCATCAAGGAATCTCCCATCCAGAGTTGAAATTAGGATGCTAATAGGTATGAATCAATGGGCAGAAGGATCCAGAAGGAATCGTCGCAAATAGCCCATAGATGCATGCATTTGGCAAAATTATAAGATATGACGGCATAAGACTGACCTTGCAGTAAGGAAATGCCCTGAATATTTCAAATTTTTAGAAGACGATTCTCATGGCGTACTGCAAAACCAAAGTAACGCCTTTATAATCACCATGCTTGTTGCTGGAATTATCATATGTCGGACCTTAGTAGATAATGGGAGTTTTGTCAATGTCATATACTTCAAAACTTTGGAACACCTTATATCAGAGGATTGCAATGCTTCACAGGCGACCTAATTGAAGCAATAGGTTAAATCAACCTAATTGTTGAACAAGAGGAAAACCATTGCTAATTTTGAAGTAGTGGACCTACCATTGAATTACAACGCAATTTTAGGAAGACCGTGCTTCATGAATTGAAGGCAACTACTTCAATTTACCATTATTATATGAAGTTTTCGACCCCGGGATAAGTGGGCGTCGTATGGAAGACCATGCTGAGGTAAGATCATGCAATGTTGACCTACCTAGGCCAAGGGTGAATATGGTGAATATGTTTCAAGGACAAAATCAACCATACTAGAGAAGTCAGATTAAAAAAACTTATATCAACTGGCCTAACTAAAATATGTATCACATACAAACATCGCAAAAGGCCTAAAGATGACCATTTGTCTTTCGACGAAATGGAAGTTAATCCTCATCCTTATCCAGGCGTCCTAGCATTGCATTACCTATTGCTAGAGCCAACATACAGAAAGTACTAGTTGATACAGACAACTCTCTCAAAATTCTCTATGTCGATATGCTGAAATGGATGAGAATTTCGTTGCACTTAAAGGAAAAAATCAAGATTATTGTGGAAGGGGGAAAAGCTTCTCGTAAAGGTAAAATTATCATTGAATTTATAGTGCCGAGCTCTAGCTTGCCTTACGACGCAATCATAGGACAACTTCTACTCTTTGATCTAAAAGTAATTGTGTTAATGTATTGCTATTCAATCAAGTTCCCAATTTCCTAAGGAGTGGGAGAGATCAAAGGCAATAAGGAAATCGTTGAAAAAGTGTTTAATGATACATTACCCAATCAGGTTGGGAATTTGTTCAACCTCTGCCCAGCAAAGGATGACATGACCTACATGGGAGAGCCCGACCTTAGTCCACTGGACCCAAGGATAAAGCTCAGCAGGGAAGTGGAAGAGCTTTGGAGAAACTTGATGAATTTTAGGTTAGTATAAATAACAGAGAACTTAAGATCGACTATGAGCTACACTAACCATTGCCATGTCGGCTAGTGGAATTCCTCTAACAAAACCTTGATGTCTTTTCTTGGAGTCACAAAGATATGGTAAGAATTGATGGAAAGGTCTCCTGTTATAGGCTAAATGTCGATCATTCAATACGACCAAAGCAATAAAGACGATGCCCTCTAATCTCAAGAGATGTGAAGCTTTAAACAAAGAAGTTGGAAAATTACTCAACAATAGGTTCATTCGTGAGACAGTCTATCCCAAGTGGATCGCTAATCCTATATTAGTAAAGAAAACAAGAGACTAGAGGGTCTGCATAGATTTTACCGATTTCAACAAGACGTATCTGTCCTAAGGATAGTTTCCTCCCAAAGATAGATCAAATGGTCCACTGCTGAGCATGAGCTGCTTAGTTTTATGGATGCATATTTAGGGTACCATTAGATTTCTATGTATAACATGACCAAG
The DNA here is from genome assembly GCA_903798255.1 of Fraxinus quadrangulata. NCBI lineage: Eukaryota > Viridiplantae > Streptophyta > Magnoliopsida > Lamiales > Oleaceae > Fraxinus > Fraxinus quadrangulata. The sequence goes on from CAIGRB010156005.1 coordinate 15,382, forward strand.
AACATACCTCATTCATAACTGATAGGGGTTTATACTGTTATAAGATGAAGCCACTTCCTCTGAGCTCCCTTAAGATCTCGACACAGCGCTTGATTTCGTTATAGTTTCTACCACACTTCATCGGTCTATTCGTTCTTCTCGATCCCTTGATTGGTATTTTTTTCTCATTCCCTGTCTCTCTTGGCAAAATACAATGCAAGTAAAACTTCAAGCACTTGAAAAGAATCACACTTGAGACATTGTTCTTTGTCTTCCTACAATCGAGCCTATTGGGAGTAAATGTGTTTTCTCTATAAAACTTCGCTTTGAGGGTTCTTTAGACTGATACGAAGCTTGCCTTGTTGCTAAAATGACCACTGTGCGAACAATTTTAGCTATTGTTGCCTCGTAGTCGTGTGGCGCCTACATCAGATGGATGTGAATAATGCATTTCTTCATGGCGATTTTCAAGAAGAGATCTATATGAAGCTCCCCTCTAGTTTTGACTACTACTTCTCCTCATGATGTCTATAAACTAAGGCATTCTTTGTATGGGTTCAAGCAGGATCCCCGGGTGTGGTTTGAGAAGTTTCGTAATACATTTCTTTTCTTACCTTCAACTTTACACAAAGTCAATATGATTCTTCTCTATTCTCCTACAAATCTGCGGTGGGTATGGTTCTTCTTGTAGTTTATGTAGATGATATCATCGTTATTAGCACTGACTGTAGTGTGATTACTAAGCTTTAGAAAAACTTTTGCATACAACTTTCCATATAAAATACCTTGGCCAGCTCACATACTTCTTAGGACTGGAAGTTCATCATTGGGCCAATGCTATTTTCTTAAACCAGCATAAGTATATTCAATATCTTATCTCTTAAGTTGGTTTGGAGGATACTTCTTCGGTAGACATTCCTATGAAGGTAAATGTGAAATATAAGAAAGATGAAGGTGATCTTTTGGATGATCCTACTCTCTATCGCTACTTGGTTGGGAGTCTTATCTATTTAACAACTACTAGACCGAAAATCTCATATGCCGTTCATCAGGTCAGCTAGTTAATGTCTTCCGCTCGACATCTTCATCTTACAGTAGTACGCCGCATTGTTCGCTATCTTCGTGGATCACCTACTCATGGGTTGTTCTTTCCTATGGCTCATCTCTTCATCTTGTTGCCTACAATGATGCTGATTAGGCTGGGTGTCTTGATACGCGTCGATTTACTACGAGTTGGTGTATGTTTTTAGGTGATGCATTAATTTCTTGGAAATGTAAGAAACAAGATCGTGTTTCTAAGTCATCTACTGAGATTGAGTATCGTGCCATGTCTATGTCTTGTTCTGAAATTATTTCGTTATTTAATATTTTGGAGGAGCTTGTGTTTCCTTAGGCTAAATATACCTGCTTCATGCTAATAACACTAGTGCTATTCAAATTACAAACAATCTCATCTTCCATGAACGCACCAAGCACATTGAGGTTGATTGTCACTTTATCCGCGACACTTTGAAGAGTCGGGTTATATCTATTCCTTACATTTCTTTCGATCTCCAAGTGTCCAATGTCTTCACCAGAGCAATGACTCGACAACGACATCAATTCCATGTTGACAAATTGTTGCGGTTGACTTCCCAGCCTCAATTTGAGGAGGATGTTAACATATATAATTAGGAATTATCGTTATATTTATCTTTCTGTTATACTAGCTGATTCTTAGGGATTGTATGTCATACATAGCATATAGTTCCCTTATAAAGTAAAATATCTGGATATATATTGGGAAGAGGGCTACACCATAGGAGCAATTTTTTTTTGCTTTCTAAAAAGTCTCTAAAATGCTCTCGATTTCTCGACCCATTTGATATTATTAAGCTTAAAAAAGATTTGAATTTTATAGAAAAAGTGAGATACATCTTATACCGCTATTTGTAACATTTACTACTCGAGTAATTAAGTCTACTAAGTATCTTGAAACTTGGTGCCTTATAGTCATTTAATTTGAGAGTCATTGGTATAAAGCTTGTTATAGAAGTTATTAGGAATCTTAATAAAAAAAAGTCTACGTATATGATAGGAAAAAAATTATATATGCTCACAGATATGGGGAGAAAGAAAAGTTATACAATAAAAAAACAAGTGAGTTTTTTTATTTATTTAAAAAGTCCTAGTAGCCGTGGGTTTAACTTTCATAATTTGGGAAAAGTATTCATTCACGAGTGATTTCTTTGCATGCTATTTCTCACTGATATAAGGTTTTGAGTCTTGCTTACATAAGATTAGTGACACTTTTCACACATGTGTTGCATATACAATTTACTCCATATTGGTTTAAAATGAGTTATGTGAAAAAAAGTTCATAATTTATAAATTGTGTCTGTATAAATAAGCAAATAACTGTTCATATGATTTGAGCTTTCAATACTTGATGTTATATTTAAAATCCACGAAACACGATTATCTCAAGAAAAATTATGGCATGTGTTATGCATGTTTCAATTACTTATTTCTCTTTGTAATTTGTAACAAAAATAGGGATAGGGTATTTATTTCAGGAAAAGTTGAGTATATGAGTTAGGGCGAGAAGTTGATATTTGACTTATGAGGAGTCGTAACTATTTGATTGATTTTTGGATGGTAAATATTGATATTGATATTCTATATTTCATTGCCAAGTTATTGATGCACCTAGTATTACATGCTTTGATGTTACACATGTTTTACTTACGTTGTTTTATATGATTTAGCTCTATATTTTAATTGTCAATTTCCTCTTACTTTTACACAAGATATTGTTGTTTTCATGCGTTTCAGGAAACAAGTACGACAAACTTTGAGTTGAAGTTTGGAAATTGAGTATGTGGGTTAATAGTGTTAGGTTGTTTTGATTTTAATTTTGAAATAAATGATTTTGTCATGGAATGTCAAATGGGGAGTTTGATAGGTCCTCATTGTAATTGGCTATTCTCATGTTCAAAATCATAGTTATTGAGTTGTAATTGTAGTCAAAGTAATCGGGGATTGGTAGTATAGGTCTTGAATGAGTCAAATATGGACCGAGGAGAAAAAGTCAGTGCAAAATCGCTTGTTGAACACGCATGGTGGGCTCTAGCACCCAAAACAGTTATGCAACACTCGACAAGCACAATGCTGGTGCTCGAGCGGTGGACCTGCCAATCGCTAGCCGACCAACCTGGTGCTCGAGAATGAAAGTGCATTTTCCTATGGGTTCAAGATTCTAGCAAGAGCCAAATTTTCTTTTTTGCTTTTAATAGAAAACACCGTCACAGCCTCAGAGTGTTTTTTAGGCTCCAACAGAGCAAGACAGAGGGAGTTAGACTTCCCATACCATGGTATATAAAATAGAAATGTATACAAACGAGAGGAGCTTAAACTTAACCAGCTAACCTCGAGGCCAAAAATATAATCTTCAAGGAGTAAATAAGGAAGTACTCCATCCTGTACAATCGTAATAAATTGAGGAGGTACTCCAAAAAGCCTAGAGTTCTGCAGATGGATTCGACATGCAACCGATCGAAACTTTCCTGAGTTTTGCGCCAGATTGTATTAGACCAGATGTTGCCACCAGTGAAGGCCACACCTCCATTGTCGAGCTTCTTTTGGCATACCACGTTGATGTTAACCTCCTAGATTGTTGGCAAAAGACGGTAAATATAAATTGATGTCTAAAATATTTGTATTCCTAAACTGGGATTCTAGTTGAACCAAAGGTTAAGTTGTGAGAGAAGGAATAAGCTCTACAGAACTTGGTGGCTAGACTTGAATTAAGAACCTTTGAATGCCTTGATTCCATTTGATGTCCTAATTTACATTTTACCATGTTGAACCATGCCAATTAGAAGCTTAAGCTCTTAGAAATGAACTCTTTTTAGCCTCCGTTTATCAAATTTATAAATGGTTTATTAAGAGGAATAGAAGTGGCTAATTTGTGCCGGCCATTAGCAAATGCAAGGTTGTATGGACATCATGATATTTGCAGGATCATTGAAGTCAATGGAGGCAAGGAATATGTAGAAGATCAACCAAAGGTAATTTCAAAATTACAACAACGAACACTATTGCTTCAGATGTTTCTGGTTTTCAGATTGCCTGAACAGTTTGAAAAGATTATTAAAAAAGTAGATATATCCACAGGATTCTTAATTGTCTTAGTTAGTCAAATAGTGCAAAATCACTGTTAAGAGTGAGATCTTGTAATTAGCACTTGTATTTCCTGTTGTGCAGCCGGTTCGCCATGAAAATGATTCACTGGAGGACATTTACATCTCTGAATTCACTTCACACAATTTATCAGTAATAGAGCAGGTATATTTATTAAAGATGGCAGGTCAATAACTTTAGAATACAGATTGAAATATCATAATAGCCAGTTTGGTAGCATTTGATCTTAGACAGCCTAACTTATACGGGCTCAATTGGAAAAACCTAAATATATTTATTTCTAAAAAGGAAACATGAAGTTCTCCCAAAGCTGTGTATATTCTATTATACATTTACAGGGCTTTTGCTTTTGTCATTCGTTAGGGTCTATTTGGTGACTTAGAAAAGGCCAAGTGGCTTGGAACTTGGGTGATGAAAGCAGTTATCTCAAGACGTAAATATCATCGTGAGAAAATGTTGGTTTACTTAAATTTACGTAATGTCTTACAGCATTACTAAATGGTAGGATCTAAGTATTGGTATGATATTATTTGAAACTGATGTAGGATTTTGTCTGCAAAAAATAATACTCTTCTCAGGGAACTCCAACATTCAAATGTTTACAGTTTTCCTGGCTCAATTGTGCAAGGTGAAGAGATGGTCTTGATTACGGAGTATTTGCCGAAGGTAAAATTTAATTGCTCCATGAATTCTACTTCTGATCTTCAAATGAGTCACCAATGATGGAAGTTGATAGTTTTCTGAATCTCTATCAATATATCATCTTTATTTTATTTTATTTTTCGCTAGGGGAACTTGGATGATATTTTGGGTAGAAAGGTTCGTCTTGAGCCTGCAACTTGTTTATGCTATGCGCTCGATATTGATAGGTAACGTGCTACAATCCCCATTCTATTTTTACCCTAAAGCTAAAGGCAGACAGATAACTAGTTGGGCTATGTTCTTTGGTATCTTGATTAAACACGCGAGAACAACTTATGGTTTGCTTCAAGTTTTCCTAATACTATAGGTTCCTCTTGTGCTGGAACTAAGCATTTGTCTCTTACACCTTCTGGCTAAACATGAAGTCTGATAGTTTGCATAGACTGTGTTGCCGTTCATTCTACTTGCTTGTCACCGCTGAAGCAATTTAACATGTCAAATCAATTACAGGGGAATGAATTATCTTCATTAGCACAAACCTTGCCCTTATTCACAATAATTTGCATCCCCGGTGAGCTTTTTCTTGCAAAATTCTTCGTTGGGCTTAACTTTTTAAATTGAATTACAAGTTAAAATCTCTGCCAATGTGTCAGTTATTAACTAAAATTTCCTTTTGATTGCAATTTATACTTTTGTCTTTGTAAGGAGATTTTTCCTCTTATCAGATTTTTATACTTGTGCATAATTTCGTGTGTTGGGATTTTATGAATTTTTTTTTTTATGTCCAAACACCAGCCTTAATTCATATGTTTTCCTTTTGGAGAGTCTTAATTATGTCAACTCTGACACTCAAACGTGCTAGGTTTGTTCCTTTATTTCCATTTTAACCGTCAAGTATTTTATTCATGAAAAAATAGTGGAGGCATTATACACCAATGTCATGTTTCAATATCATTGGATAATACTCAGAAAGTATAATGGTATATTTGAGTCTTATTCAATATTGTACAACAAATATGACCCGAAGACGCAAGCCCCACTTCTCAAGGTCTTGTCCTGTCCTTGCCTTCGGCTTCTGATTTAAAATCTTTGTGAATTTTAGTGTTCACATCAACCCTATTTCTTTTTCACTTTGGCTTACGAATTTGTTGCTCGATGATAGCAACAACTTGAAGATTGGCGAATAATTGGATACATTTACTATACGAGAGAATACATCCAACTCAAGAGAGTAAGTCGGTCTCTTGTTAAGAAAAAGAATAATATTACTTGTACATAATGAAGTTACATGATGATTTATATACATATAATGTATCAAAAAAAAGTGAAATGTTTTTTTATTGTTTGGTTGAAAAAATTGCGACCCAATTATATCTATTCACATCATGTGTACGTAATCTATTATATACATGAATAAAGTTCCAATCTTACTCCTGATGATAACGGTTCTTGGACCATGTATTATAAGACAAAATATAGAAAAAAAAATATTTAAAGAAGTTCAAATTTATCTTGGAGATCACAATTTAATTGCTCAAAGATGTAAGATTTTAGAAGATATTGTAATACGTGTTGGTGTGTAATTTTTAATCATATTGCTCACTTATCTTTTCGAAGCCATTTCAAGTCTTATGGTGCTGTGTTGAGAAGATGCCTCAATGGACATTATTTGGTTTCTATATTTTTTAGCAAGGGCATGTTTGGCTACAACAGTTATTTAATTAACCAGTTTTACTCGAGTCACAGTACTGCTGTCAAAACAATGCTCCCATTCTTGAAGCTCAAAACCATGCTCTCCTCCTCCACCACCACCACCACATCCACATTTGTAAGATTCACCCCAAAAGCAAAAGCCAATGGCCACAACTTCAGCTTCCCCTTTTCATCATCTTCTTCTTCCAGCCAATTCCAATACCCACCACTCGATCACCAGTGGTCCGGCCTCGATAACTGGAGACATGGACCTCTTAACCGCAACCGGTTTTGGGGCCCCAATGGTCCAATTCAAGACCTCAATCAAACGGGTACAGATACGGGTATGGGTACGGATCCTCCACTGGTGTTACTCTCGTCCTGCTCTTCGTTAGCAGAAATGGGTGCTGTTGTTCTCTCTACTGCAGACCCTCTCACTAAGTCCAAGCTTTCCCATTTCGCTTACGATAAGTGGCGCCGAGAAGGCCTTCCTATTGGAGTTTCTCAAGCATCTCCTAGGCCTGCTCGCCCACTCAAACCCCAACTGGTATTTTCTTTTCTTTTCTTTTCTTCTTTTATGAGTTTCAACACTATATTTATTTATCAAACATTAGTCTTTTATATCGGTTATTATTGGATTTTCTTTAGGTTGTTTTGGCTTCAATTATGATGCTATTTATCACATATTTTGCGTCTTGAAGATAGGAACTTGGAATTTGGAATTGGATTTCATGAAAAATCAGTTCAAATTCGAATGTTTCATATTATTTCTAGGTTTTTAAATGCAATGTGAAATTTGGATTCTATTTACATTTCCCAACCTATAATTGATGGACTTGACTCGAATTCAGTATAATCATTCATCTACCAAAACTCGTACTTGTTGATCTCCAAGCTTGAGGATTGAAAATGAGCACGAACAGAATCTTTTAAGTACCTGAAACAAAGGTATCGAGGTGTGTCCTCAATGCTTAAGTTGGAGATGGAATTTATGCAAAATGCTAAACGCTGAGAATTATGTAAAAATGTACCTGAATAATGAGTAGAAGTTTTGTATTTATAGATGTAGGTAGTACATTTCTAGTAGGATTTGGTTGCTAAGTATTCTTAGAAGTCCTACTTGAGATGAGTAGTGGATTTCAATTATAAGTCTAGTCATAGTTCGACGATAATATTTACCGATATAGATTTCTAGACATAGGAGTTTTGAGTTGAGGTATTTGGATAGACTTAGAATCCTTGGAAAGTAGGATCCGTCGGTGTTTAGGTAGGAAGGTCTTTGAGTTTGGCAAAGGAAAGCGTCCGAGGACACAACGTTCTTGGTCAAAATATCTCGAAAACTCACCCCGAGGATGGCCATCACAAAATACTAGGGACTGTAAAGGTATTCCTCGAGGTACCTAGAGGACCTGAAGCTCGAGGATGAGAGGTCTCATATTAGTGAATATCGATCCTCAAGACTCCATAGCTCGAGCGAACGATTATGACCATATCAATCATAAATATCATACATCTAACCTAATTTAACTCTCAAAATTCATATTGGTAAATGGATCGTGTAGTTAGCGACAATACTTGAGGAGAAGACGGTATTATAGTTGTGGATTGCGAAAGGCATATTCGATTAGAGTTCTGATGGACAAGAATCAAAATTACAAACTGAGGCCAGAAGAAACCCAACCTCCATGTTCTGCTAAGTACCTGATAAGTGGTAGCTGTATTCTTGAGGTTGCTCCTACTGTATAGACTATCCAAGTAGTGAGAAATATGGTAAGAGGAATTTGAATTGACGAGATGATCCAGTTTACCAATCCACAAGCCTCTATAAGTATAATGCCCTGAAGAGTTTGAAGTGGCATGCATACTGCATAAGCTGAATATCAAACCAGTCAAAATAAACCTCCTTTTTTTGAGATTAAATCCTAATGGGTTTGACCTTACCTTTTGCCATACCAGTAAATCATAAAGGTTTGTGTGTCTATGTTTAGTCAAATAGACTCGTGCTCAACATGCATATACTTTGACAGTTTCCCAACAAGGAAAACAATTCTTCAATCTTTAGTTTACAATGAAATTTTTTTAAATATGGGTATCAGACTGGAATATTTCAAATATCCAACTTAGAACTGGAGATGGGGGAGTATCATGTATAATTTTATTGATCAAGAGAATGACTTCTGCTGTATTATTGGTAATGAAATGGCCATTTTTTTACAATTGGATAGTTATCTGACTTTTTACTATCATTATTTCAGTTAAATTACTTTCTATCGTTGGTTCAGGTTTCCCCTAAAGAAATTCCACCTCCAAAAACCTCGGGTTTGCCTCTCAATGCCTATATGCTTCATAATCTTGCTCACGTGGAGCTAAATGCTGTTGATTTGGCATGGGATACTGTAGTTCGGTTTTCTACATACTGTGAGCTTCTTGGTGAAGGGTTCTTTGCTGATTTTTCTCGTGTGGCTGATGATGAGAGTCGTCATTTCTCTTGGTGTTCACAGAGACTGGCAGAACTTGGTTTCAGGTAGATTTGGCTTTTACTTTGAGAAATAGCACTCTGGTTAGTCAAGCTCATCAATTATTTTCTTCCATGAAAAGCTACGGCGACATGCCAGCTCATAATTTTCTGTGGAGGGAGTGTGAGAAATCATCAGATAATATCGCTGCACGCCTAGCAGTGATCCCATTAGTTCAGGTACCCTATTTAGAATTCATAGAATAGCAATGCCAAATTTGATTGCTAATGCTTGTGTGATGTTTTGCTTATTAACATACACTGCCTTGGGTTTTTCTATATACACTGTCGTTGGGAGACAAAAGTAACTCTTATCTCCTCGCTATTTGTTAATGTAGGAAGCTAGAGGACTAGATGCTGGACCTCGTCTTGTTAAAAAACTGATTGGCTTTGGGGATCATAGGACTTCGAACATTGTTGCAAAGATAGCTGATGAAGAAGTTGCACATGTGGCTGTTGGTGTTTATTGGTTTGTTTCAGTCTGCCAGAAAATGGGTCGTGCTCCTTGCTCTACATTCAAAGGTCAATTTTATACTTGTACAGACTGCATTTTTGCTAGCAGTATTTCTGAGAACCTCTTAAAACTCACTTGTCTTTTATATGGAAGACATGTTAGAAGAGTATAATGTAGAGCTAAAAGGACCCTTCAACTATTCAGCTCGAGATGAAGCTGGGATTCCACGGCAATGGTATGATACCTTATACTCTTAATGGTGCTACACTAATTCATCTTAACCATCCAATGAAGCATTGAACCGGATATATTGTTGCATAGGTATGATCCTTCCTCCACAAAGACAGACGAGAAGAACAATAAGCTTTCTGAGGTATTCCATCTCTAAAGTTGAATTTTCGTGTGCTTAATTTGTTTTATTAGAATGTGATTGCATGAAATTTTATTTTCTTAGGGATCTCTGAAAATGTCATTGTACCTATCATATAAAAACTGTAAGAATCTAAAATGTTACTACAGGTTTATGACCGGCTTGCTTGCATAATTTCTATGGAACAAGAAAATTCAAGTTTGGGCAGAACACCTAAATGACTGTACTTGACTGAAGGGTCACACTGTCTATATATTCAGCCGTAAGAAAACCAGTGGATGCTGAATTACTCATTTGATAGCATGAAGGAATCTTTTATCTTGCTAAAGTGATTGGTGAAGCTAATTATCACAGGATTTTGTAAATTAGGATTTATAATGTAAATGTTGTTCATTAGGTCACATGTTGGAAAGACCAGTTATTGATAAGAATAATATTATTTATACCATGATGATAAATCATTGGTGATGTGGCAGTATACGTGAAATAATGGGATTGTGCAATTTATATTTTTGGCTTTATCAAGATATTTTTGCTTTACAATCACAAAGTTTTTGCTCTACGAGGAGATATTTATGTAATGCAGAGTTCTATTTCGTTATATTTGCTTGTTAATATATACACATTCTAAATATGGTCCCATGCTCCCATCGTTGTAATATATCAAACTTTAGTTGAACTACTGATGTAGTTTTTAATTATGTAGTAAAAGGTATCTCTAATCTTTGACAGTACAAAGTCAGGTTCAATGATGCGTACCAAAAATTCTTTGAAGGAATAAGCCCCACCTTTTGAGGCCTTGGTCTCTCCTTTGCCTTTTGATGTAAAAAACCCGTGTGGATAATAGTGTTTCACATCAACCCCGTTTCGTTTTCAATTTGGCCCGGGAACTTGTTTCTCGATGAAAGTGACCACTTGAAGGCAACTGATGAAGACGGAAATGTAGAAAAATTAAAGTTTAACGATGATGGGTGCAAATAAATTATAAACAAAATGAATATAATTACAATAATAAAGACTAAGTTGATATATATTTTTTAATTAAACCGACAAAATTCTATTGTGGTGAAGTTATCGAGCTATTCTCTTTGTGTTTTAGTTTTGTGTTTTTTGAGTATCTATTTTGAGTTTGTTGAAAATATGTTCTTTTTGGTATTTTGAAAAATTATTTTGAAAATGTATTTTAAAAATTTTGGTTTGATTATAATTTAAAACACTCAAAACAACGTTTTGAATTGTTTTTGTAAATTTTTAACTTATTTTTAAAAGCATATTTTTGAACATAGAAAATAAAAACGTATTTTCACAGTTTTGAAAAATTGAAAATAGAAAACATAATGATAAAGAGAACTGCCAATTTTTGCAGCAATTAGGTCCAAATTTACTGTAGCGTCGCACGCTCATTTCGATAGTACTTATTTTCAGTTATTATCTTCTGATTTCCGCGCCCAGTCCTCGTCAGCTCCTCGCTAGTCATTACCTCATTGTATCTCTTTGTAATCTGTAGAAACCCCCAAATTTTCTTCTCGTCCTCCTTTCCTAGGGTTTTCTCTCACAATCTGCACTTGATTGTTGACATGGCCGGAATCAGGGTGCCGCCGGAGGATGCAGACGTCTCGCAGGCGGCGCGGCAGGTGGCTGCCGTTGATCTGATCTCCGACGACGACCGGTCTGTGACGGCTGACTCCTGGTCCATCAAGAGCGAGTACGGAAGTACTCTCGATGACGAGCAGCGCCACGCTGATGCTACGGAAGCCCTCTCCGCTGCCGCCTATCGTGCCCCCTCAGAATACAGGTCATCTCTCTCATTTCTCTAATCCTTCACAACTTCATGGTTTTTTCTAGGGAATCTTCCTCTATGAGAGTGCGGAAGAAAATGGACGTCTCGTAATTAACAAGGGTCCACGGAACCTGTGGACTTGATTTTACTTTATTTATCCATGTATTTCGTTGATTTTAAATGATATTTTAAATAGTTGAGTAAAAGCATGTTTGGGAAGTGTTTATAAATGGTTTTGTTTATAAATAGATATAGACAAGGGGTGAATAGATGGGCAGCAGTTGTGGATACGAAATGTGTGAATAAAAAGTAATTTGAATGGTTATAAACATGAGTCAAACATTGGCTAAATCAATGCTGGAATTATTGATATATTAGGTTGTTGACACAAAACTAAATCTGGAAGGAGAATTATGGTAAGAGTTCATAACAACATAACAATTTTGATAGGGTAAAGTAATATATTTCCAGAAGAAAATGGACACTTCATAACTAAAACATGTCGATGTATTCTATCGACTTGATCTTACTTTATTTCGTCCTATGTATTTTATGAATTAATAATGCATAATTCGTATAGGTGGGAATTATGATTGGATTTGTTACCATGTAACAATTTAATATGGATGGAGTTTAATTTTTGTCAACAATTTGCTATTTAATTCATAGACGAACACAAGAGAGAAGTTCTTATAATGAACCAAGAAATATTTATTACTTGTATTCGGATGTGATGCCCTTTGACCACGATACTAATAAAATACACTACTGTTCAAATGGAATTATTGTTGTCCGAAGGTGAACTATAGACTCTAGGGGTCAGTTACCCCTTACCCAAAATTTGTAAAATATCATTATTGCAATGAGCAGTTCTGACAAGGAGGAGCCAGATGCTGAAGCAGTTTCATCATTGCTGGGTTTTCAGAGTTATTGGGATGCTACATATGCAGATGAGTTGGCGAATTTTCGGGAGCATGGTCATGCTGGGGAAGTTTGGTAAGTGGTGCCATGGTTTTGTAAGTTTTATTTATTAAATGTTGGCCTCTGGTCAGTATCATTCAATTTGACTGAGACACACTTCATGCTCTCTAATTGGAATTTGAAAACATAGAAAGTGGTTGTAACTTCAGACATTTTGGGAGAGTGGTTGTCAACTTCGCATGAATATTTTCTCCTATATCCGGTATGCCTAACTCAAAATAGTGTTTGAATGAATTGGTATAAAGAGAACAATTATAAGCATAATTTTTACCGTACCTCATGGCTTATCCTTTAGTGGATCAAGGCAAATACAAAACTTTTTCACAATCTGTAAGGAGCTGTGAATCAGTAAAATTTTCAGGTCTTATCCCCTCTCTGGAGACAGATTATTCCAGGAGGTGGACTCCATAACCTTCAATATTAGTGCTTGAGCAAGTTTCACTCTTGCTAAGCTCTCTTGTGGTTGGGGGATGGCAAAGTGTTTGGCCATTGCATCATGGACATGGGAAGGATTGTAATTCTCACATGCCCCATTTAGGTTACTGGTGACTTCAGACCAGTGGCTATCTTTTGGTAATCTGACGATATATCAGAATCTTGCTGCTCTTAACAAACTTGGATATTTGCTTCTTTTTATTCTACGGCTCTTAGACTCATCCTGTATTTATGTATTTCCACTATCTACTACTTAATGCTTTCTGCTATATTTCTTCTGGTCATCTGATAGTTATTATTTAACACTGACAATGTACTTCTTAATTATATGTGCTATATTTCTTCAGGTCATCTGATAACTATTGTTTAACACTAAGTTCGCTCGTAAATCTCCATATGCAATATATTCACAAATACAATGTCATACATGACATCCTGCTTTTTTAGCCTGGAAAAAGCATCAAAACAAGAATTTAGGGAAGAGGTCACTGCAATGAGTTTACTTAACACTGAACCCCCTCCCTATTTTCTTCTCTTGGTGCCCTTGCATGGGAAAAAGAATATGTGAAACTGTAATTTTGGAGCTACTCTTGACACAATATTCTATATATTCCCATTCTGTAGGTTTGGAGCTGATGTGATGGAAATTGTTGCTTCTTGGACCAAGAACTTATGCGTTGGAATATCTCAACGTCACTTGCCAAATCATATAGATATTGCAAATAATTTGTCTGCTGGAGAGCCTGAAAAGGAATTGTCTAACTGGAGTGTGCTGGATGTTGGCACTGGTAATGGTTTGCTTCTTCAGGAGCTTGCTAAGCAGGGGTAGGGATAATTTTCATGTTCTGCAGCAATTACTCGTATACTGTTTGAAAATATCCAAAATTTGATTGGAGATACCTAGAATTTTTTTTTTTTGATTCACTTTCCGTTGCATGTTGTAAGCATGGTGTGTTCTTTCTTCATTGTTGCGTCATTTGTCTGTAGCATTATTTTCATGAGTACCTCAAGAAACTTTTATAATGATCATTTTGCTATGAAATTGGAAATGGAGGGAAGAGGAAGATTTGATGCAAGAAGAAACTCGTAGCTTGAGCATGTATATTCCTCTGCTTGATAAATTATAAAATAAGAAATCACTTTGTAATACTCCATAGGGCCGCTGCTGGTTCTGGTTCCTCACCACCTACATCCAGATATGTTATACATAATTTTGTCTTTATTATTGATTCATTCCAATGGTAATGTTGCAATGTTATACTGCCAATTTTGAATCTTTGTTGGTGTGATTCCTCATATTCGTATTTGGTGAACAATGATGTTTGCCTATTTTATTGATGGCATCTCATTATTTATTTTCAGTTTAGTTTGTTTCTCCTTTCCACCACCTCAGTTGTATATACATGTATATAAAATTTTGGGCTACAGAGATTCTCTTACCTTTTGTCGATCAATGCGGAAACTTTAAAACATCCCAAAAGTGAAATGGCGCTCTTAAAGTGGGTAAATCAATAGCAAATATGGCATTCTGAAGATAGGTGTTATAAGAGATGATTTAGATACTTCTAGCAGAAGGCAATTTTTTGGTTGGGAAACTCGTGAAGATGTGTAATCGCATCCAGACATGAGACTGGCTCCTTGCCATGGCATCCATAAACTAGGACATGGAAGGATAGAATAATGTATTTAGTGCTCGTTTGGGTTTTCATTATAAGTTAATTTATAATGTGATAGAAATGAGTGGTGGATAAGTGTGGATTAGTTATGTATCCTATGAAATGCGTGGTTAAATTTTAAAGTTTGATTTTAACCTTTAAATCATACGGAACTTGTAATGAAACCCACAAGCACTTAATACAGACCATCTTCTTTCAAAGAAAGAGGGAGATAAGAGTCTACATACCTTCAAGGATACTTCTGATGTTTATGGTTAGTAACATGCTGGGAACTATTTGTTACATGGTCATATTAACGGCCAAAAGATGCACGAAAATGTGCTTGGAAATTTGAAACGTTCTTGGAACTTGGCCTGCATCTGAAGTGCTCATCACTTTCCTTTTGAATTGGTAATAATTCTATCATATGATTTGAATGCTGTTTGGAATTTAGTATGATCTCCTCAATTTTTTTTAAGGCTTGGGAGCCTGAAAATTCTTTGCTCATGTTCTATGCTATGCTTTTAACAGAAGTAAATAGGCACAAGTTTTTTGTTTACTGAAGCTCCGTTTGATCCCCATTTTTTTCCTCATTATAATGAGAAATTGCAACGGTCATATTTATCATTATAACGAGGAAAAAATGGGAATTAAACACACTGTGAAAATGTTATATGATCATTGCAGGCTATTTGCTCTCCCTCTCTCTCTCTCTCTCTCTCTCTCTCTCTCTCTCTCTCTCTCTCTCTTTGTTTATTGTTCTTAACATTATGGCATGTAAAACTTAGTCTTGGGCTTTTATACAATTAAAATTTTGAAACTTCTGAAGAACTAATTGTGGAACTTCTGCATCTAAGGTTCTCTGATCTGACTGGAACTGATTATAGTGAAGGAGCAATAGATCTAGCTCGAAGCCTCACCGATCGTGCTGAATTCACCAATATTAAGTTCTTGGTAATTTATATCCTGATTTTTACTTGTGGCTATATGACCTGTTCTCTTTTATTGTCTCAACAAGGTTAATATAGTTATTGTGACTTTAATACTTTTTAACATTTATCACTGGATATGCCATGAAGTGATTATTTGTTTGCCAAGGCATGTTTGTTCTGATCACAACAATCAACATTAATATGAATCTGTCATGATAGATGCTGCTCTCATAATTTAGAAGTGAAGTTTGTGTCTAGGACACTGTAAAGTTGAGGAGGCCAACACTTTAATGAGGTAGGAATTTTGGGGAGTATAACACTTAATGTGCCCCCTCTATCTTGCATTTGTGATTGTTACTCCATACTTCCCGCAGAATTATTAAGTCTAAATGGACGAGCTTATGCTTCTTCTATCCTCTCGGTACTGAATGATATTCTCTTGTGACAAGACCATTGCTGTTTAGTTGCATATGATTGACAACTTCCCTTTTATGAAAATTAAGAGAACTCGGGAGTATCCTTCCTTCTTTAGAACATACAAAGAGGAAAAAATGCTGTAATATTAGGATGGAGGCGGTGGACAATTATGTGACATGAGCGTTGTACATTTATCTTGTTATAGATGTAGTCTAAGTATAATTTAAATTTTACAGCTGGAGGGGTCTATTTCTAGACTAAAGTACACGTTTTCAAAATCTACAATAATGGCAATGCAACGTTCTTCTACTTTACTTTTTTATTTTCTGGAAATGCAATTCATTGGGACAATGGATCAGAGATGGTTGGGTGAAATTGTTACACTCAAGTACTGACGAAAATGCATCATGAGACTATATTTTTTTATCCACTCCGTGCATTAGTGACTGTGGAGCAGTAACCTGTGGTTACATGATGTAATCTTGTTGGTGAATTCGATGTTTTAAACATTTCCTTTGTGACTATGAATAACCGTACCCCTCATTTTCGGTATATGATTTTGAAGTAAACTATAACCAGCATCTGAAGTGTTGAATAATTATGCCCATTATGATTCAACTAAACTAGCTGCAAATATGGAGTATCCTGCATGCATTTCATGAAGTAAACAAAGTTTGACCAGAGCTTTTTTTATTACAAATATTTGTCTCTGCAGAAAGACGTGTTTAAAGTTTTGATAATACTTTTGTTTCCTTCTTGTTCTTTTTCTCCCCTCTTTTCTTGCATCTTTTTGTTGCCTGTAACATGTTTAATGCAGCTCAATTAGTGTCTGCAAAATAAAATTGATCCTGTATATAATAATCTCATTATGACTTTTTCTTACCCAAAAAGGATAAGGGAGTCTCAATCCGATTGCCCAAATACCAATTTAAAATACACCAGTTTTGCAGATTCAACTGTTGAGGGATGCAACCCTAAATTTTTGGTATTGACCCTTTTATTTCCTTTACCCCAGGGTGCAAGCATCCCAGCCTAAAAAAAGTTCCCCAAAAGTAAAAGACCATGTTAACTGTTGTGCATAAATGCACAGAATGAAATGTGCCAAGTGCCGTGCCGGTGATTATAGATAGTTAATGGTCATATTATTTGCTATTTGTCTTGTACATGATCATTACTTATACATCCTCAGGTACAAAAGTTGACCTTCTTTCTTTTGATTTGGTTTTCAGGTTGACGACATTCTTGATACCAAATTAGATAAAAAGTTTCAACTTGTTATGGATAAGGGGACTCTAGATGCCATTGGGTTGCATCCTGATGGTCCTCTTAAAAGGTGGAATATCATCTTATATACTTGAGCGTATTTTTATTACCATGTCTTGTATTTCCTGACACCATGGAGCAGGTTTCTCTGTATCTAATATAGTCGTTCACTGGAAATGAAATGAAGTTCCTTAATGTCTCCAAACTAGATGTATTGACAATTAGAAGATTTCTGTTTCAGGTCAATGTATTGGGACTCCATCTCCGGACTTGTAGCTTCTGGTGGGTTGTTGGTGAGCATCCATACTGTGTGATACCCATTTCTTGCCGTTATTTTGTCTGTTGTGCTATTTTAAACCTTCATTATGCGAGCTTGTTATATTTTTAATCACGTTACTGAGGAGGGTTTGTATTTTGTCTTCTGGAAATGTATAACTTTGATGCTTCTCTACTTCTGAATAAAGGATCATGTTTTCTTGTTTGTTGCAGGTTATTACGTCATGCAACAGTACGAAAGATGAGCTGATACAAGAGGTGGAAGCTTTCAATCAAAGGAGTGGTGCATCTCCAGAATCTGTCACTTCTGTTGACCTAGATGCATCCAGAGACCCCCCTCCATTCCAATACATCGACCATGTTCGGTCATATCCTACATTTACGTTTGGAGGATCAGTTGGTTCACGTGTTGCCACTGTGGCATTTTTAAGAAACTAAAATCAGTGAAGTGCCAACTCATTTTGGCGTGTTTTATGAGCTCATGTTATGTGATCATAGAGTCATTTAATTATTTTGGGTTTTTGCTTATTATGTGGAGAAACAAGCATACTCATTTTCTAAAACGATGACATTGTCTCGGTATGTACTCGTTTTGGGCCTACTAATGTCACCGTAGAATGGAAAAGTGGTTGATTGTGGTTTTTGCATATTCACTGACGTACACGTTTCCTGATTTAACAAAGCCTTTTGATCCCATTCCCTTATTTATTTATTTTTTTTAAAAAAAATTATAGATTACTAGCTGGTCATGCTGCCAAATTCACACAATAAAGGTTCTTGTTCATTTGTGAGTTCTCACGGTTAATTTGCTGTGTCTTCATTTGTCATGTACCCACTGATTTGCATTTTGCCAGGGTATGTGATCTGATTTAGCTTTTCTAGTTAGTAAAAATGTTATGGCTGCGGTATATCATGCAAATTCTTCATATTTTCTTAAAACATTTATTTTCAACTTAAATTTTTTAACATTTATTTTTATTTTAAATATAGACTTGTTGGCGAGGACCTCTACAGTAGGGCCCTACTGCAGTACAGGGTGTGCGCAAGGCTTGAGTCATCATACCAGTCGAACTTCTGTCTTAAGCAGCACATTGCATTTTAACAACACACATTTGTAAGAATAATATACACTAAAAATCAGAAGATTGTGAATTTCGAGAGAATAAACTTTAGCTTTGTTTCCAATTAAAATCAAATTTTAATCTAAAATAATCAATATTAATCACATCTTTCATGAGTTATAGCTTGATATATGTATTTATTCGCTCGAATACTCAAGAAATTCGTTGGACAGACAGATTCACATATCTTACATCCTACAGTCCTTGGGCAGAAACAATTTGTTGGTAAGTGTACACTTATCCATGTTTGAGAATCGAAGTATTATTAGAGTCAATGTTTGCGTACCCTATCTACCAACTTCACTATTTGCTAATTAGTACTTACTCCATCTCATAACATATAGACTGACTGACTTAATTTTTTATTTGTCCGAAATTATAAGTCAGTTCCAGATTGAGAATATAGTTGATTTTTTAATTTTTTATGTCCATATTTATTGTGTTGTTATCAATAAATATGAACTATTTCTATGTAAATCATTATTTAACGTAGGAGTATATTTTGAAAAATGTAAGTAGAATTTATTGTTCCAATTATATTAATTATATATATTTTTTAATCCGTGTGAAAATTGAAGCAAGTCTACCTTTGTGCTACGGAGGAAGTGCTAATGTTGTTTACGGCTCGGCCAGTGGGACGAGTTGAATAACAGTGGGCCAAGTAATTGGGCTTGTGCCGGCCGCTGATAGTGAAAATAGGACTTTCTTGCGGTGGATTCGGTGGGACAGTTAAATACATACCAAGACAGGCCCGACCCAGGTTATAGATGTAACGAATAATTGGGGAAATTGATTTAAGGGACGCCGTAACAGGACAGGGGATTGATCCTTGAGCTTAACTACACAGGCGCTCACCAGATATTCCACATACAATAAGGAGTGACTTGCAATTCTCTCTCGTCAACAGGAAAGTACAACTTCCATTTCTGCGTTTATAATTTCAATTCGGGTTTATTCATCTAGATTCCCTTTTTTTTTTTAATTCTACGGACTAAGAGAAATGGTGAGGTTTTCTGTTGGTGGATCGGAAGGCGAAGAAGATAGGGATTCCAATAACAGCAAAAGACCCGTCTCAGAGAATAGCCGAACCTCCACCAATGGTGGATATCAAGACAAAGACGAACATAGATCATACTCAATTAGATTCTCCAACAATAAACCTCGACCTCCTATAACATTCACCAAGAAGCTTCGATTCTCCATCCCCAGCCCCAGTCCTAGCCCCACCACCACCCCCACCGCGGCCGCATGCGCCACAACCTCTGCTGCTCCTCAACAAAGATGTAAACTATTTGAATATGGACTATTTGATAGAATCAATAACGAAGAAGATGATGAGGATGAGGGTGATGGTGATGGTGATGAAGAACCTATGCAGGAAATGGAAGAAGAAGCACACGAGTCTTCAGATAAAGAAGAGAAAACAGATGGGCAGCTTTCTGTCATATTATCGGACCCTGATGTGCTTGATTGCCCTATTTGTCTTGAACCCCTAACGCTTCCCGTCTTTCAGGTTTTCCCCTTATTTTCTCATCTTTATTTCGTTATTGTTTTTATCTTTGAGCGTGTCTTTGACTTTCTGATTAGTGTAATTTTCTAGTTAATTTTGACGTGATTCTGTGCTGAATGGTCGCTTGGCTCGTTGTATTCAGTTGCAAAGAACATAGAGGATTTTTTTATTGGATTGCCATATGAAATCGTTTCAGTAGAGAGACATTGTTAATTTTGGGGGTTCATGCCTGTTTTGACCAACTGAATGTGTCATTTTCCTGCCACGAGCATCTACTATTTGAATTGCTGTATAACATTTGGCATTGTGTCAGTTGCAAAATTTGGCAGTACTACCTAAGAATGGACGAGGGAAGACGTGAGGAAATCCCAAATGGTTATTATTTTAGTAGGTGTTCAAGAATTAAAGTATAGGAGTGTATTTTAAATTTGTAGATTATTTGGTATCTGTTTAGAAAAAGTTAAATCATTCAAGAAACAAACATAGGGAAACTGGTATACATCGCCTGTTTGTAAATGAGGCGAGTTTCTCTTGAAGTCGATCAGACTTGAAGCATCGGAAAGTTTAATTTTGTCCTAAGGTATGTAAGCCAGATGGTGCTTGATGCATGGTTGTCCAGTCTAATGTGAAATTAAGCTGTAAAGAGTATATTTACTTTGTATTTTACTGATTCTTGATTTTGAATATCTATTTGCACCAAGTTGAACTAGGCTTTATGCTCAACAGCGCACGCTGATGTAAGGCGATTCTTGCTTCCCTATACACGTATACGCACTTGTTTAATATTAATTAATTTCCATGATTTAACTTTTCAGTAGACACTTGTTTTAAAGTTGGAGATAAAAATATTAAAAATTTGATTTTACTTAAAATGTTGCTTATATAATTAAACTACGAGCATCTGCTTATATAATTAAACTACGAGCATCTACGAGCAAATGTGGAAAATTTGTCATTGCTAGGCAGGTACGTTGCATTTTACAATTGTGTTAAGTGTTCTTGGGAGGAGTATTTAATACACTTTTCATGGGTGAAACAGCTTCTTAACAAGTTGATTCCCTTGAGAACCTATTGCAGCTGCAAAAAAAATGGAAAAGATAATAAAAGAAAAAGAGTAGATAAAAAGAAACAGGAGGACATATTTTAGTGAAGAAAAAGGAAATATGTGCATCTTAAGTTGAAGTATTCAGCTGGAGTTATTAAGTTCAGAAACGACAATTTCTTGCTTCCATTTTCTGTGTTTTGGCGTTTCAAAGAGTGATTTGAAAGTTTATGATTTGGCATTTTGAAATGATGAAGGTCTATGTTGGGAGTCTGTCAGAAAAGTGAAAAGATTTGAAGCTATACTTGTCATTCGAAATAAATTATGGTGTAGGCTAAGTCTACCAATACCCACATTATAAGATCGTGATGATTCATATTGATTAGCCTGGAATATTCCGCACATTTTTTAATTTCTGAAAAATAATGGAAAATGCTTTCACTGTTAAAGAGTAAAGACATTTTCCTCTCAATATACTAACAAATGACATCTTTCCATCTCCAGTATTCCCATCACTCAAATTCATGTCCTGCTCCCTCGTTCTCACCTGTGAAATTCCTACCAATGTTTCAAACTGGCCATTAGACCCTTAATATCTCCATCAACCCTTAAATGTAAGAAGCGTGACCTGTTGGGCTTGTCATGGATGGTGAAACAAGGTAATTGGAGATTAGGTGAAGTAGAAGGTGGTGATTACAACAATGGAGTGGGGCTTGGTGGCAGGCTGGCAGCAGAAGATTGTTGGAGAAGTCGGAAGATATTATTATATTATCAGGGAATTGTTGTTCTTAAAATGTCCTTAATACTTCAATCATAAATTAACAGAAGTATTCTGACTAATTAGTCATGCTTTGAACCATGTTATAGTATTGAATAGCGACAGCATCTCTAGTTTTTGCCCATCTCCCTTGCATTTAATAGAACATTAATGTCTTCCTATTTATCTTGACTAGCTGTATATACTTACAATTTTTTTCCATGATTATTTCAATACGTTTGTCATTGCAACCAGCTCTTGAAGATAGGGTACTAACTAGCTTCGTATCACAATTTCGCCATATCACTCCACTAATATGAGAAATGGGCTGGGATATGCAATGCAAAAAGTCACATAGGCTTAAACACCCGTGTTAGACTTGATATCTTTGTTCTCTTATTTGATCATAGGAGGCATACATCTAACATGTAATCTTGAACAAAGAGTAAGTTGGAGCACTGCTTATGAAAGGGGTGCAAGGTGCACTTTGTTTGGCAACATCAGATAGTCTCTTGTTCCCTTTATGTCAATAAACAACGTATGTACTTTCAAGCTATGGAACAAAGATGGAGAAAACTGTTCTAATGTGTTTCATTTTTCTGAAATTTAATCTAGTGCGAGAATGGGCATATAGCATGTGCACCATGCTGCACCAAGATGTTACACAGATGTGGAAATTGCTCTTTGCCAATTGGTTACAACCGTTGCAGAGCCATTGAAAAGGTTGTTGAATCAGTCAAAATTGCCTGCGAAAATGCGGGCTACGGCTGCAAACAGTTGATAAGTTACAGTTATAAACTTGATCATGAGAAAGCATGCATTTATGTTCCTTGTTCATGTCCTCATCTTGCCTGCGACTATGTTGGCTCCTTTGAAGGCTTGTATACGCACTTTGAGATAAATCATTCAAATTGTTCACTGCGATTTCATTTCAGTCTTACTGTCTCCATTTCCTTAGACAAAAATCAGAAACAACTCTTTCTTCAAGAAAAGACTGAAAGGACACTTTTTGTCCTTAATCTCTCTATTGATCGTCTTGGAAGTTTATTCGATGTTGTTTGTATCGGACCAACTTCAGCAAGGAGAAGATACTCTTATACTCTTGCAGCAAAAGATGGTGGAGAGAGCTCAATCAGATTAGATTCAGTTGCAGATAACATGCCAAAATGGACTGCACACCCTCCTGTGAAAAAATATCTACTGGTTCCAAATGATTTTGTTGGTTCCAGTGGTAGGCTCCAGTTGGAAGTTATCATATGGAGTCCCAATGAATCTCCCGTGGGGAGCTCATAATGTTGTTCAGGCCCCAAAGTAATCAAAGGCGTTGATGGATCGAAATTCACTTGTTATGTTCAACTTTGTTTTGACTAGCATCGACTATAACTGTAGTTAAATGCTATATGTATTTATGGATCTTCATGTTATTATTAGTGATTGAATTGGTTTAACTTGTGATTATGTCCTCTTTTATGTCTAATGTTTGATAATCTCTGGGAAATTATTTGCTGCTAAAGTTTATATAGGCAGTAGATGATGCTTATATGTCTAAGCTATTTTGATTCTGAAATTTTGCATCAATTTACAGCTCCACTGGAGTGTTCAATTGAAAAAAATTGCGTACTTTTTATGGACCTCTCTTTACCTGAACTGAACTTTCTGTACTTCTTTTGGATGTTTATATTTTTAGTCTTGAACTTAAGGACAGGACAATCCCCTCGATGAATTGAGATTTGATGTTCAATTTGCTATCCATCCAATTAATTATTGACACATTATTTTTAAATTAACATATTATCTCAAATTTATCCTCATTAACTTCATCACTAACTCATCAAATTGATGATATGTTAATTGAAAATGTGTCAGTAATTAATTTGTTGGACAACAAATTGGACATGAAAAATTGAACAGCAGATTTCAACATTTCCCTTCATTCTGGCCGTTTTCTTTATTTGGTACCTGTTTGGATTACTTGAGGAATATTATTTTTGTTAATGAAATGCCAACAAAATGTATGATTGAGTAATGCTATTTAACATTATAATGATGAAACATTGGTAATGTGGTAATTTTGGTGGAATAATTGGATAGGATAGTTCAATTTTTATAAGAGAGAGATGAATTGGACTGTCACATCTCATTATTCCACCTAAATTGTCATATCATGTTCCATTATTATAATGATAAATAGCATTATTTAATATAATTTTCACATAATTATGATGTAAAAAGTATTTTTGAAATATGGAGCATATAAATGCTGAATAAAGGAAATTCTTCTTGACATTGTTGTTAACATTTCCCGTGTCAAAATCTGCAATGATGTGATAGTGTGTTGTAAAAATCAATGGTTATGATGTATGTCACGTGGAAGAGTATCATACAAATCTCATGACAATTATGAGCCTTAGTTGTCTTTAGGCCCAACTTTCACGAGATCCCCCCAAACTCGAACCCTAGTTAGAAGTGTTATTTTGAGAATGTAGCATTTTTTGTTTGTCACTCAACAGTAATATTACATTGCAACTTATTATTGGACTATTTAAAATATTGTCGATTTTTTTATTTAATCATAACTTGTCAACATCTATTATGTCAATCATGGTATCACCTACTTTCTAACAATATAACATTATTCTTTGCATTTTGGATCATTGGATTGGAGGAGTGATCTATGGCGGGCGACAATTGCAATATATGGGCAATTTGTTGCCCTAATTCCTCGTGTTTTCAATCGAAATCTATATTCTTATGTATTTTATCTCTCTGATGATGTGCTTTAAACTCTTTTTATTTGAAAAATTCTTTTGAGAGAAAACTCTATTTCGTTATTAATTTGATTTTCGATAGCACGTAGTGTGCATAAACTTGAGTTTGGTGATAGGGCAGATTGTATGAGATAAGATTTCAAAATTCTAAACCCTACTCGATGGTTAGATTTTTTAGTGCAATGATTAATTTTAGATTTGCTATTCCATTTTGAGGTGTTTCCGACTGAAATAGTATAATTATAGTCCTTTCTTTTTCTAATTATGTATTATAGGCTAATAAATCCATTTTTATAGTTTTCGGGAAAAAAAAAATACTAATTATCATAGAGAAAACAATCAATTTTTTTTTTTAGAAAGAAGCTTTTTGATTTTCTTCTGTGCCTTGCGCTGCGCTGCCTCCTTCTATTTTCAGTTTTTTACCTTTCACCTATCGCAATTTATCTACCTAGTGAAAAAATGGGGAGATTTTCAGTGCGTAGATCTGAAGGCGAAGGAAACAGTGGGTCGAATAACAAATGGCCCGTTTATGGAAAACGCAGAACAGACACAAAGAGTGGAGATAGA
This sequence comes from Fraxinus quadrangulata, assembly GCA_903798255.1. Classification (NCBI taxonomy): domain Eukaryota; kingdom Viridiplantae; phylum Streptophyta; class Magnoliopsida; order Lamiales; family Oleaceae; genus Fraxinus; species Fraxinus quadrangulata. The sequence continues at coordinate 40,720 of CAIGRB010156005.1, forward strand.
CCCAGCAAGAGAAAAACGGGATCTTCTGTAGCTTTCTCCGGGAATCCTCGATTCTCCACCCCTGTAGTCACCAGCTCCTCTACCGCCGCCGCACGCGCTACTACCTCTGCCGCACAACGAAGAATCCCAGGAAGACAAGAAGAACCCATCCTAGTTAATGAATTTGGGGAAGGAACCGAAGAGGAAACAGAGGAAGAAACTGAAGAGGAAATAGAGGAAGAAACTGAAGAGCCTAAAGAAGGAGAGTGTAGCCATGAAAGACAGGTTTCTGTAATATTTCCCGACCTCGACTTTCTGGATTGCCCCATCTGTCTTGAACCACTTGGGCTTCCTGTCTTTCAGGTTTTTCCTTCTCCCTTTATATTTTCATTTCTAACAGTGATGTGTTTTTGTCTGTAACTTACGAATTAGCGGCGTATTCCATATTTCTTGATTTTAATCCAGTGCAAGAATGGGCATATAGCGTGCAAATCTTGCTGCACGAAGATGAGGAACAGATGTGGGAGTTGTTCTTTGCAGATTGGTCACATTCGTTGCAGGGCCATCGAAACGGTGATTGAATCAATCAAAATCAAATGTCTAAATGCGTGCTATGGATGTCCGGAGACAATGCTTTACAATGAGAGACTTGAGCATGAGGAGGCATGCGATTATGTGCCTCGTTCATGTCCTCAACTTGATTGTGATTATGTTGGCCCGCACTTTTGCTTGATTAAGCACATTGAGGCAGAACATTCAGATTCTTGCGAGGAATTTACTTTCGGTTGTAGCATCAAGCTTTCTCTGGACACAAATAAAAAGCAAGTCATTCTTCATGAAACAAGTGAAGATGTAGTTTTTGTCCTTAATCACTTCATCGAGGATCTTGGAAGTTTGATCAATGTTGTTTGTGTGGGACGAAGTTCAGAAAAGAGCAGATACTCTTATCTTCTCACATCAGAAGATGGAGAGAGCTCAATCAAATTAGAATCATTTGCGGATAACGTACCAAAATGGACTATAAGTACTCCTCTGAAAAATTTTCTTTTGGTTCCGAAGAATTTTATTGCTTCCAATGGACAAATCAAATTGGAAGTTACCATAAACGGAAGGACCGATGATCGCCTGTAGTTGCATGTGGTTCTTAATGTGCTCCGGTAGTCTGTTGTGAGGGATCATAACGGTGTCATTAATGATTGAGTATGCTTCTGTGTTTAGGTTGCAGTGTTGAAATTGTACGGGATGGACCTCTTTTTACTTAGACATGGCTTAATGGCTACTGCACTTATTTTTTTGACTTCTGCAGATTAATGCTTCTAGGCTTCTTTATTACATTTTATGCTTGTTTGGATGATTTGGGGAATATTTATAGTGTTAATTAAATGTCATTGTAAGAAACTTGCTCTTCTGATATAATATTTCCTGTAAAATTTTCTAATTCCACCTTGTAATAACTATCTAACATGAACA
>CAIGRB010156026.1:9664-23133 GCA_903798255.1 Fraxinus quadrangulata
CCTTACCTGAAAATGAGCTAATACCGTCCCTAAAGTAGTAGCTCACAATTGAGCATGTAACTTCTTGAGCTTACACAACAAAGCAGCATATTCTGTATTGGATTGAGAGGAATGACTAGTCCTTCTTTTAAGAGCATCTACAACCACATTAGCTTTCTCGGATGTTAGTCAATCTTACAATCATAATCTTTTATCAACTCTAACCATCTTTTTTGTTTCAAAATCAATTCCTTCTAATCAAATATATACTTCAAACTTTTATGATCGGTAAATATTAGACATTTCTCACCGTAAAGATAATGTCTCCAAATCTTCAGTGCCAACACTACGCAGCTAACTTCAACTACATTATCCACTTTCGCCATCAGATCCTTCAAGTATAGGGACATTTCTGAGAGCCGAACGAGAATGAATACCACACAGAAGAGTCAAGACCAGGCTCCCTAATGGAATGTTTAACCGATCCATTTCGGATCGACCGAATTGGTATAGATTCTATTGGAAATCTTTTTGGCTGATATGTGTTCATTACACAAAGAAATTGGCCTGAATCTAGATAGTCAGTTGGGACCTACCTCTCCACCACCACTATCAGATGGACTAGGGGAGTCTTTTGTTCCTTTCTTCTCCTTTCTTTACGTGTTATATTGTCATATTCTTGTACATAGAGGGCAATGTACATGTTAAGTTTGGGTGGCTGATATATCATCGATTGTGTATGGTTTACTACTTTTTGCATAATAGTCGAGTGTTTTAAAAAAAATTAGAAAAATATGTTCTTTTATGCTTTCTTATTGCTTTTGCGTGTTTGTGTGTGTCGGATGACCTAGCCAACAATTATTTGTAAGTTGGAATTATGTATTGGATTGAGAATTGGTTGAAAAACTCTATGTCAAGTTGATTAATGCTTGTTTATGTGAAACTTGATCTGAATTGTGCACGAGACCTGTGTTTTGCACCTTGATTGAGTGTTTTAGTTCATATATTGCAAAAGACTGAAAATAGTGGAAGTTAGTTGATAAAATCCAAGAAAACCACGATTACACATCCTCAAATCACTTTTAGAATAGTTTGGAGATGGTTGAATTACTATAAGGAGCATTGAGACGAATAGGGATTTCACGTGTGAATTTGTTGTGTGAATTATCTAAAGCAAGTAAGATAAAAATTAGGAGAAATCATTAATTATAATATTGCATGCCTTGGTTAAGTCCTAAATACTTATTTTAGAGAATCAGACATTTGACAAGAGATTATTAGCTTAGTTGAATTTTGGAGGTTGGAGCAATAAAAAATATATGAGAATCCTTATTGTTGAATTTTTAACTTGTACTGGTAAAATATATCCAAACTAGACAGAGTAAGGATCAGGATTATCTGAAATTTCAAACTAGGAACACAACTTGGGAAAAAAAGTAAAAAGTATAAGTCTAAAGGTGTGTACCTCACGAGTGAAGAAAGAAAGCATTTGATTATTGAGGGTCGGTAATTGAACAAATCATGAACTTGTGATGTTCTATAGGAGTCTTTGCACGTACGTTGAGTTAAGTTTTCAAGTTTGGGGGTATTTGATAAGTGCATTTTATACATTATCTAGGTATTGAAATTGCATTATTTGTTAATTATTTTAAAGATAATAGCTTAATTTGATTTGAATTGTGTTTGTAGAAAAAAATCGATGATTTTGGTGGAATTAGAGAAAACAAGTGAAAACATGGCTAAATTGAATCAAATTTGAAGTTTGGAGACAAAGTGAAATAACTTGAAAGTTGCGTCGGATCTTAAGATGATGATTCAAGAGTTCTAAGAGCTAATTGGATAAGAAAAGAAGTCAAATGATTGGAAAGGAATGAAAGAGGACCAAAGTGCACTGTAAAGAAAATTCAAGGATCAAATTGTAAACTTGGACCCCATACATTGGCCCATGCAATCACATGGGTTGTAGAGTAGTGTAATCACACGTATGCCCTTGAAATCAACAAGTCCCACTTCGCTGATAACCATGTGACCTCATGGATTAATACTATGCGATCGCATGGTAGGCTCTTGAAAGAAATTTTTTAATTCGGCCATGTGTGGAATGACATCTTTAGTATCTCTTTTAACCTAGGCAAGGTCTAGAACACAAAAAAAGCATTGTTTTACTATTGAATTGAGGCTAGCAAGAGGCAATGAAGACAATTCACAACAAGATTTGAAGTTCCAATGCTCATATTGAAGTTTGAAGTAAAGTTATTGAATTTCAAGCTCTTCATCTGATTCTTTACTTCGGGTTTGTACGATTTATATTCAACAATGCTAGACTAAACAATTCTTGTTTATTAGACAAATGATGAAATCTTTTTGATTTATATTTTCAGTTCAAGACTTGAGTAATTCTAGTTTCTTCTTGCATTTCTGATTAAAAGTGCAGGCTTATTTTATTGTTTGAATGCTTAATCACCATTTAGAAAACTTATTACTTATTGTAGTGTTAAAAAACTCACACTATACCATAACATTGCATGTTTAACACACGAACAATATGTATTAGGAATAATATTTATGACGTGCAATTGAATGCTTTCTTTGCATATGAATTCAGACTAACGATATGATCAAGGTTGTACTTAGGATATGTTTAGTATATCTCGGAAAAGAATATTAAATATTGATGGAATATTTATTGTCACGAACACTAATTTACATAAGTCAAGAGTTGGCAGTAGAGATCAATAGGAGGATTCTAAAATTCAATACATACATCTTATTAATTGATAAATAAAAAAAAAAAAAAAACCAATCTTTACAACATTCTTAGTTTACTTTAGGATAATTACAAAACAACAACTCGATTGTGTCCATTGATTGAATTTCATTAGATCTAGTACAATATAGTTGAAGGTTTATTCTTTTTGGGATGATAAATGTTACTCACTATGTATTACTTAACAACAATCCTGTACACTTTCAGGATTTTGTCGAACCGCAATGGGAGAATAATGCAATGGGCTTTGTAGTAGGATTTTTGAAGTCAGCAAAAAGTCATATTTCTATATGGATAATAGTAGATCATCTAACCAAGTAGACTCATTTTCTTCTAATGAAAATGACATTCGGTTTGAATCAATTGGAAAAATCGTACATTAGAGAGATTGTCAAATTGCATTGCATTCCCATCTCCATTGTATGTGACAGAGATCTAAGATTTACGTCTAAGTTTTGGAAAATCTTACAATGAGCTATATGAATGAAACTGAATTTTAGTATGGCATATCATCTTTAATCTGATGGTCGATATGAAAAGACCATTCAAACCTTGGAAGACATGTTAAGAACTTGTGTGTTAGATCTGCGAGGCAGTTGAGAATCATATCTATCTTTGGTAGAATTTGCATTTAATAACAGTTTTCAGGGAACTAGTGGAATGTCATCATATGTAGATTACCTATTTATTGGGAGGAAGTTGGAGAAAAGAGATTTTTGTGACCATAGATAATTGAAAGAATAGTTAAAGCCATTGATAAGATCTATAGATAAAGGCAGCACAAGATAGCAAAAGAACTATTGAGACACTAGAAGGAAAGACTTGGAATTTCAAGCTGGTGATAAAGTCGTTCTTAAGGTGGCACCAATGAATGATATACTTAGGTTCTGCAAGAAAGGCAAACTACGACGTTGTTATATTGGAACTTACGAAATACTTGAACTATTGATGTTGGCTTTGCTGCCTGAATTATTGATGGTCCACAACATGTTTCATGTATCAGTGATCAAGAAATTTGTGTATGATCATGATCTTGTTGTAAACTACCAATCTCTGGATGTACAAAAAGATTTATCCTATAAGGAATTATCGATTATAATACTGGATCAAAAGCGCATAAGTTGTGGAGCTAGGGAAATCAACTTAGCAAGGTACAATGGATTAATCATGGAGTAGAAAAAGCTACTTGGAAAAGAGAGGAGGAAGTCAAAGATAAATATTTGACGCTCTTTCCCAACCATAATGTAAATGTCGAGGACGAACACTTTTTAAAGTGTAAAGGATCTAGAAGTAGAGAAAAACATTTAGGCTTATATTTTTGAATGTGATGATTAGTAGCTCATAGATGAGCCCTATAATTGGCCCACATTAGAAATGAAAGCTCAATACTAGTGATGCGAACCCAAGTACGGGCAACGTATGGAACTCGCGGAATTGATTTGAAATGTGGGAAAAGTCCAAATCCAGGTTGTAGACGATATAAATCTAGACCTGAGCCTCACGGTTCAAGAAACTAGGGTATATTAAACCTTAGACCCGTTGATATACGAAAACAAGAACCTCGATCTACAAACACCACAAAGGGTGCCTAATCCTTTGATAAGTTCTAGGGTTGAACGCCACAATTATTAGAATAATATTTNAGACCCGTTGATATACGGAAGCAAGAACCTCGATCTGCGAACGCCACAAAGGGTGCCTAATCATTTGATACGTTCTAGAGTTGAACGCCACAAATATTAGAATAATATTTGATAAGTTCGAATGTTCATGGATGAACAATGGAGAGAAAATCTCATTTAATTCATAATGTCAAAAAGGTTCCTCTTTACAATGAATGGAGATAATTATATATACTAAACCCTAAAACTAGTTTAAAACCGGCAATAATTCTTAGAATATTACAAAAATTGGGTAAGAATATAATTCTAGTGAAATAAGGATTCTCACGAAAAAGGAAATTTCTGCTCCCGGATTTTCGCTATGCGACCACATAGTGTTATTCTATGCGGTCGCATAGAATAACTTCAAAATACCAGCCCGATCTCGATATGGATACATGCAGTCGCATGTGTTGGGACACTATGCGACCGCATAGTGTCCTGTTGGACCTCCAAACTTCGTTTTCTCGTTTTCAACTCTTTCCAACTCTTTTCGGCCCTCGACCCCAACATAAACCTTGATCTTTGGAATGTTTTCTTCAATATTATGGACTTCGTTACTTGAACATGTAAATGATCGACTTTGTCAGCTCTTTGAAGTCTCGAACTTGGCTCTAGTCTCTCTCCAACATGCTTCGGATTCTTGATAACTAGTGGCGCACCCCAGATCATATCATCCCCTCTCTCTTCAAAAGGATTCGACCTCAAATCCAATCCTTGAATGCCCAGATTATAACCCTTGCCTCCAATTAGTGTAAGAACATGAAATGGTCCATCACCTCTAGGATGCAATTGGACCTCTTTTGAACACGAACCCGTCTTTTATGTAGGAACACCCAATAGCCATCACATAGTTCAAAGTGTGCTCGTCCCAACGGCTTTCTTTTGGAAGTTTGAAATGCTCCAAAGACTGAGTACCAGTGCTTCCACCATGTCTTATACTGCTTCGATGTTTGTAACATTGGCACTGCTAGTGGACTTATGTTTCTCCTCTGATCATTTTTGTAGCTCAATCCCTTTCATAGAAACTCCTTCCAATGCCTTTGAAACTCTGTCGTCTCATCGTGAATCACAAAGTCAATTTTTAGTAAATAAGAGAAATTCAACTGAAGCTCAATTCCTGGGTCGGGCGGTGTTCCAATGAGGTAATTTGCCAGGTTTAAATCTTCGGTTACCTGCAAAACAGAAATAGCCAAACTAGGGAGGGAATTGTTAGTTTTCACCAAAGCCTCCTCATCTTCACACTCCTCATTTTGGTTTACTTCCAACTCCTCATTCACCTTCGAAGACTCTCCTTCAATTTCNCGGCAGTTCAGATGGATGATTTCAAGCTCATTCTGCGATTGGAATTTCTTCGGGATACAAAGACAGCAGTATTGCCATATTTCGATTCACTAATGATGATGGGTAGTAAACCATGCGTCATTACTACACAAGTTAGGAAGATATGCGAGAAGAGTATCTCGATCATGTAATTTGGTAAGGGTTTCAAAAGAAATGAACCCTTTTTTTTTTTTTTGCACTCTTCGATTATAGGAGATTGAAGAGGTGACTGGTCCTATTCCAAAACTTATAAGAAGGCTTATTAAAGAATTTGAGGTCATCGTGCTGAATGAGTTACCAAAGAAATTGCCACTGAAGAGGGCGATTGATCATGAGATTGAACTTATCCCGGGTGCTAAACCACCGGCCAGGGCACCCTACCGTATGTCACAGTTGGAACTTGAAGAGTTTCGGAAACAATTGGGAGAAATGTTGAAAAGTGGGATTATCGTGCAGGTGAAATCACCATATGGAGCTCCCGTGTTATTTCAGAAAAAGGCCGATGGATCTTTCAGAATGTGCTGCGACTATCGAGCCTCAAACAAGATCATTGTAAAGAATAATTATCCTATTCCACTAGTCACCGATTGCTTCGATCGATTGAGCCAGACTGGATATTATACAAAGATTGATCTCAGGTCCGGATACTGGCAAGTTCGTTTCAAAGAGGGAGATGAAGCAAAGACTGCAGTGGTAACGAGATACAGAGCCTTTGAATTTAAGGTGATGCCTTTTGGCTTGACAAATGCTCCAGCAACATTTTGTACGACTATGAATCAGGTACTTCACGAGTTCTTGGACGATTTTGTGGTGGTGTACCTGGATGACATGGTCATTTATAGCGAGACATTGAAGGAACATGTGCAATATGTGAGGTAGGTTTTCAATCGGCTACGAGAGAATGAACTATATGCCAAACCGTCTAAACGCTCATTCGCTCAGACGTTTATCAGCTTTTTAGGTCACATCCTTGAACAAGGCAAAATACACATGGATTCAAAGAAGGTTACAGCCATCAAAGATTGGCAACCACCGAAGAATGTCCATGATGTGCGTTCATTTTTCGGGTTATGCAATTACTACCGAAGATTTGTGAAAGGGTACTCAGAAATTGCATTATCACTTACCGAGTTGACGAAGAAGTATAAGGATTTGGACTGGTCATCCCAGTGCCAAAATACTTTCGAAAAATTGAAGATGGCTATGTGGACGAATTCGGTGTTAGCCTTACCGGGTATGACTAAACCACTCGAAGTACATACCGATGTTTCAGACTTTGCACTGGTGGAATCCTTATGCGAGAAGGACATCCGGTAGCGTATGAGAGCCGAAAACTGAATCAGGCAGAATGTCGTTACTCGGTGCACGAAAATGAGTTGTTGGCGGCAGTCCATTGCCTTATGGGATGACATCACTATTTGCTTGGGTCTCCATTTAGTAAAGACAGATAACACTGCTGTTAGTCACTTCATGTGCCAACTGAAACTATCAAGCAAATAGGCTCGTTGGCAGAAACTTCTTTCAGAGTTCAATTTTATACTAGAGTATCGTCCCGGATCTAGCAATCATGATGCCGATGCTCTTAGTCGTCGGGCCGACTTGACCACCATTTGCTCTATAGCTACTCTTTTGAGGGAGCACAGCTACCACAAACACCAGGGATCAAATTTGGGCGCTTTTGGATAAGGACCAAGCTACTCAATATTTGGTCGACCTCATCAAGCAGAGCAAAACTCGACAGTACAGCTCGATGGGGTCTAGTGAAAACTAAGGGAGACCACCTATGTGATGCGAACCCGGTTATGGGCAACGCATGGAATTCGCGGAATTGATTTAAAACGTCGGGAAAGTCCAAATCCAGGTCGTAGACGATATGAATCTCGACCCGAGCCTCATGATTCAAAAACCTAAGGTATATTAAATCTTAGACCCGTTGATATACGGAAACAAGAACCTCGATCAGCGAACGCCACAAATGTTGCCTAATCCTTTGATAAGTTCTAGGGTTGAATGACACAAATATTAAAATAATATTTGATAAGTTCGAATTTTCATCAAAAAAAATGGAGAGAAAATCTCATTAAATTCTTAATGTCAAAAAGGTTCCCCTTTACAATGAATGGAAATAAATTTATTTGCAATTTCATAAGTAATGGATTGCTTGGCATACTTGTAAAAGGCAAGGTGGTTCAACATGCAAGCTAGGTTCAGGCCACCATGCAATTTTAATTTTTTGTAAAATGTAATTAAAAATTATTTAAAGAAGGTAGGACGAAATTAAATGTTTTTCAAAGATTGGACTCGACATTGATCATTTCTTTTCTGTATAGTAAGAGTTTGTTTTCTTTACGATTTTCAAGCCGTTTTTTGTTTTCGATTTTCCAAAACAGTAAAAATGAATTCTTTTTCCTATTTTCGAAAATGCGTTTTTTAAAACAAGTTAAAAATTTACAAAGAAAAGTGTTCTCAGTTATGATCAATTCAAAATTTTTAAAATACGTTTTGGGTATTTTCAAAATGTCAAAAAAAAAAATTTTCAATAATTTCAAATTGGACACTTAAAACACAAAATGAATTCAAAACTCAAAACAGAAATACAAATAGAACAACCCCTAAATGTTTCCAAAACAAGATTTTGAACATGTTACTTTTCAAAGGGACTCAATTAAAAGTTTAAAAATTGGGAAGTAAAAGAGGATTTATAAGTTTCAATTCAGGGATTTATATTTTTATTTCCTTATTTTAATTAAGTAAACTAGTGAGACGAACGTTCATTGCACGTTAGATGGTTCATATTAAAAACATGTATTTAAATTTTTGAGAAATTTATTTATAAACGTAAAAGCTATTCATAAGCTGGTTAAAAATAGAAGAACGTGTGTTAATTATAAAGAATTGGGGTAAGAACTAAAAGAAATCAAAGAATAAGCAATCGATTATCATGTAATAAGAAACCATATCAACATAAAAGATAATGAAGACAAAAAACCATCACACTTTTTCATATAAGTAACCAGAATATCAAATTCACAAGTGAATAATGGAAGTTACTTGCTGCTAGATGTTGCGCCTAAAATTCAAAAAAGACAGAAAAGGGCAAAAAGGGAAAAAAAACACCATTTATAGCTTGCACCTTCTTTCGAACTATTATCTTCTTCGATTTTATACTCGACCTCCCAATAATATCAACAGGAACCAAGGATATGTATGATCAATGCATCCCCTCCCACTTGTGATAGCTGCATCGAAAAACAATTTATTACTTGTGCCACTCTGGGCAGCAAAGCTAGAAAATTTAACTATTCTAAATGTTGTTATATAAAGAAAAAAAATAAGAACCATATTATTAAGATTGCAAAAACATAAGATCTTGATAAATTAGCCAAAGGAAACAATCAATATTTGTTTACACATATCAATACATAATGACCAATTCGCCATAGTTAAAATGACATAGGTCTACTGACAGTCCCATTGAAGATCTACAGGATTTCATGACAGGAAAACATGTACATTTTTTACTTTTAATGAATGAACGTGATTAAAATATTTGTATTTCAAAAAAAATTAAAATTAGAGAATTTGAATAAATGACTTTAGGAAAATGATTTTTGAACAGACGATTATAAAAAAATGATCCCCTTTATGTACATAAGACTCTTAAACCTATCATAAATTATTTTAAGATGAAATACATACTTGCTGATATAAAGAAATATATAAACCAGAAAATCAAAATTCAGGTGGTTGTCTCTATCCCTAGGTAGAGTAAGCAAAAAATGTAGTATTCAAGAACAATAGTTTATACGTTTAGTTATCGAAATTGAAAAGTATACATAAAGAAGAAACCGACACAAGTCACAAAAGAAGGCGAAAATAATATCTTTAAGAATGTTATTACTAATATGTTTCCTCGTCGTTAGATATACATACCTTCCAATTGAACAAAACGTTGAGATTTTCTCTTTGGCGTCAGTACGTTGATATCCAATATAGTACCATTAATGCACACTTCTCTCAGTCTTTTATTTTTCTTAGACACTGAAGCCATTTTTCTACTTTAGTATTAGATATACATACCTTCCAATTGAACAAAACGTTGAGATTTTCTCTTCGGCGTCAGTACATTGATATCAAATTTAGTATTGTCAATGCACACTTCTCTTCGTCTTTTATTTTCTCAAACACTGAAGCCATTTTTCTACTCCAGTTCAAAATATATGTTCCTTTCATAAATTGGGTAGGAATAAACCCAAATGAATTCAATATCATAGAAAAAGTTCAAACAAATGTCCCAGATTCTCATTCATATTCATGCTTAAAGTACTTCTCTTATAGTCTCCAATCATATATTTGGTATATAATTACAGGGGTCCAAGAGGTGTTGCTTTTATACATCCTGGAAGTGATATCTAAGAAAAAAAAACTTACATGTGTCTGTATAAAAATTACGTATGTAATATCTTCCTCTCTCTCTCTTAAAAGTTCATTTTATGGGTAATTTGATTGGTTCTCAGCCAAGAAGCTAAATGAATTAAAGAGCATCCCCAGACATTCAACGTTTCATTGTATAATTGAAATGCCTTATGTAGTCCTTGTCTATCTTTTATCAAACAACTGCTCTGCATAAATTATTATGAAATGGCATATTTAGTTTCAGGCCTAAAATGGTGCACCTCTTAATCTTACAGGGAATTATATTTTGATAACCAATGTTCCTCCACAAAGAATTTTAATAAGGTACGTAACACAAATGTATCTTTCTACTGAGAATCTTAATTTCTTGATTGGACCATGATACAGGATAGTTACAGACATTCCAGGCATTGGCATCTTCTTCATCAAAATTTCAGATACCTTTAGTTTTTGCTCCAATATAAGATAAAGAGATTTAGAAAGCTTACCTAAGAAATATGTGGGTCAATACAAGGCCTTTTCAGCAAGACTGCTAACAGAAATCAATTTCTCTGATCACCACTCAATCCACAAGAGCAAAACAGAGGAGAATCAATTGAGTACTCGTAATGCTTTACTTTCAATTCTAAATCTAAAAGAAAAGAAAATCGGCCAAAAACTTATTATTTTGAAAAGATAAAGTTATGTCAATGTTTAACATTAAATTCAGGTATCGTGGACTAAATGACTCACCTTATATGCTCCTGATACTCACCAACCTGCATAATAGTGAGAAATAAGCAATCTGGTGGGGTGAACGTGTGTTGCACGTTAGTTGATTAGTATTAAAAATAAGTGCACGTAAATAAGTGTTTAAGACTATTTTGCAACTAAAACCTACATCAAACAAACCTTCAGTGATCCAACATCAACGCATCGTACATATAATCTAAGCTTACAAGAACCACTTAATTGTGCTGTTGTGCAAAACTCCTAAACCAATTTCCATTAGTAAAGAAATATTGGTACAATCTATACAATAATATATCAACTAATGATTGCCATTATACAACAAATGAGAAAAGGACATTAGACTACAAAGGGACATTATTTCTAGGTGATCAGGCTGGGGTTCAACTCACGCCACTATTTACAAGAGAACATGCAAATTAAAGAAATACCAAATAAAAGAAATGACATTATTACCTCTCCGAGATTTGAAACCCAATTTCTTTTGTCAACATTTGGTTCATCAACTTCCACTTTCTCCAACTCGTCATGATCAACCTCATCAACAGACTCAGGTTTTGTGTTGTCTGGTGAAAATTTTTCATGCCTAAAGTACAAGACTTTCCTCTTCTACAATATGAAAGAAATGAAAATAAACTCACTTTTTTTAACAAACTACAAACCACAACAAACTAAGCTATCTTGCTAAGGTTGGAAACAGCTACATGAATCCGTTATGTATTTCCATCACTTAGTTTGTCCCATTGATATAGGGTAAGATTATGTTGTACTCTCTACACATTCCACATACAACGGCTACCTTAACCACCTTCATAATCAGCTCGTATAAATATTTTGAAGAACTTTTGAAAGCTCATTGTATAATAAACCTAAAGTGCATGTTCAGTATACAATTCATAAGATGGTACAATAAACAAGATTTTAGCATTTTTTAATTTTTTAATAATATCATGTGTTTTCCAGTCCACCATAGCAAATATGCCAAATTTGTTTTTAAGGAAATGCAGATATCTATAAATTACAGTAACAATTATTGAAGTAAGGTAATGTAATATCAAGTCTTGAGCGAACTGCCATGAAATAATTAGGTAAACAATGGATTCCTATAAGACCAAAAGTATAAGGAACATCAGGGCCAACTTGAGGAGGCGTCATGAACCAGAATGTTCGTTTCGTGTGACCAATTCCAACCTTGTAATAGTATTTAGTGTTGTACTGCCACAAAGAAGTGAAAACTTCATCCCAAATAGGCCATTAAATAATCTCCCTTATACCTGAAATAATTAAACCCAGTAGTTGGAGAGGAAGTAAAATTATACCTGAAGTTGGTCTACCTAGCTGGCTCATTGTCTGCTAATACACCACTATCATTCAACTACTGGTATTTATTAATAATAACCTGCAAATAGTGATCCATTAATAATCAATCAAAACTAAACTTCCAAGAAACAAGGCTTCTTCTACTATGAGTCGGTAAAGGCTCTAAGTTAATTATACACAAGTTAAAACGAATCTAAGGATTTCAATTCTTCAAAAAGAACATGAAACTCGCAAACTTTGATCTACAAGTTACAACTAAGTTTCTTTATACATTAAAATGAAAAGAATAATTGGTTTTTTTCTTCTTTTTGCACAGAATATAATTAAAAGCACTCGTAGATCCAAATTCCGCAAAGAAGAACCCAAAAATTAAAATTTCAATACTGATTAATGAAACTATCTGATAAAAGGCACAAAGAAAGATCTTTATCTCTGCAAACATGACTAATGGTTCTTTCTTTTCTTTTTTTGACTTTTTTTTTTTTGCACATAACACATTTAAAGCACTCACGAACCATAACCCACAAAGGAAAAACTCCAAAAATTAAATTCCAATACTATTAACAGAAATTATAATTTTTTTTTAAAAAAAGAATCTTTACCTCTGTTCTTGATCTTCATTCATAGAACTTGTCAAAACTGAAACTAAGCTGCATAAAAAAAAATTAGAACAAGATAAAGACCAGAAAAGCAAACTCTAATCCCAAAGATAGCTCAATTAATGTATCTTTGGGAATAGATAAAAGCGCTCGAAGCTTGGAAGTTACCTTAGATCGAGATTTATAGAGACTTCCTTGCATCTGCTGAAATTTCGAAATATGTAAAAATATTTGACAACATTTTTGAAGAACCGTAGAGAGGAGTGCGAGAAAGAGAGTGTGTGAGTGAGTGAGTGAGTAGAAAGGAAAGAGTGTTCTAGAACCATCAAACAAAAAGAAAGAAACCTTATTTTACACCCAGCTAGCTTCCAAGTAGCTGAGGGGTGCCGACGGCTGGGGAAGAGAGCCGAGTTCTTAGGAGTCGATGTAGGTGTGACAGCGATGGCAGTTGTGGGAAGGAAACCCTTGATTTTTTCTCTCTACCACAATCTCTCTCAAACGGCTGAAATTAATGTTCTGGAAGGAGAGGAGCAAAAGGATGACTTATTTTTTATACTCGACTCACTTACATATGTCACTCCAATTAAAAGAGAGGATCCTCCATTCACTGTTCATTATTGTCAGTGGTTTTCACACTGGAATTGGATATTACTGTGGGGGAGTTTCAAAATTGGC
>CAIGRB010156031.1:0-12898 GCA_903798255.1 Fraxinus quadrangulata
ATTTACTTAGCATTAGTCAATTATTTGACAAAGGGTATCATATTAAATTTGATTCTTCCAAATGTCTCATTAAGGATGCTACATCTAAAGAGGTATTGTTTGTAGGAAACCGAAACAAAGATGTTTATATAACAAATATCGATTTTGAAAATAATGAAAAATATTTAGTGAGTCTAAATTAGGATACTTGGCTATGGCATGGGAGATTATGCCATGTTAGCATGGAACTCCTTTCAAAAATCTCCAAAAATTGCTTTGTCAAAGGTTTACCAAATCTAAAATTTGAAAAAAATAAATAAAATTTGTGATACTTGTCAATTTGGTAAACAAGTAAAAAACTCATTTAAACCTAAAGTATACTCTTCAACTACAAAATCATTGCAACTTCTCCACATGGATCTTTTCAGACCTTCTAGAATCGCTAGCTTGGGCGGTAAACATTATACCTTCATAATTGTTGACAATTTTTCTAGATTTATTTGGGTTATATTTTTTAATTTAAAAAAAAAAAAGCTCTAAAAGCTTTTAATCATTTTTTTAAGAAAGTTCAAAACGAAAAATGTTATACCATTACAACAATTAGAAGTGACCATGGTGGAGAATTCGACAATGTTGCCTTCGATAATTTTTGCAACGAAAATGGATATGAACATAATTTCTCGACTCCTAGAACTTCTCAACAAAATGGTGTAGTAGAAAGGAAGAATCCTACATTATAAGAAATGGCTAGAGCTATGCTTAACGAGAATAGTTTACCAAAATACTTTGGGGTCGAAGCCGTAAATACCGTTTGTTACATTGTAAATAGAGTTTTAGTTAGTTGTAAGAAAACTAAAACTCTTTACGTGTTTTGGAAAAATAGAATTCCCAATATTAGCTACTTTAAAGTTTTCGATTGCAAATGCTTTATTTTAAATAAAAAAGATAACTTGGGAAAGTTCGATTCAAAATCCAATGTTGGTATTTTTCTAGGATACTCATCGACTAGCAAAGTTTATAGAGTTTTTAACAAAAGAACTCTAGTCGTTAAAGAATCCATACATGTCACATTTGATGAAACTAACTCACTTGGACACGAGAAAGATATTGATGATAATGTAGGGTTGGAAGCTCCATTCGAACAAATGAACATTTAAGGTCAAAACAAGGAAGTGCCGAACAAAGAACAAATGAATGAGCGCAATGCTCAAGAAAGTGAAGAAAAGCCGACCGAGGTTCAAAATGATATTCGCTATCAAAGAAAGTGAAGTTTGTTCCATCTCATCCAAAAATATTAATAATAGGCGATCCATCTAAAGGTATCACCACTAGAACCTCTCTTAGAAATCATTTAGGTAGTTGTGCATTCATTTCACAAATTAAACCTAAAAACATTAAAGAAGCCGAGTTTGATGAATTTTGGATACTAGCAATACAAGAAGAACTAAATCAATTTGAAAGATATAATATTTGGGATATAGTTCCTAGACCAAATAATCAAACCATAATCAGTACAAAATGGGTTTTTAGAAATAAACGGGATGAAAATGGGATAATTGTGTGTAACAAAGCTAGATTGGTGACTCAATGTTACAATCAAGAAGAAGACATTGATTATGAAGAAACCTTTGCAACGGTTGATATATTAGAATCCATTCGCATGCTTCTTACTTTTGCTTGTCATAAAAATTTCACTTTGTATCAAATGGATATCAAAAGTACATTTTTAAATGGTTCAAGAAGAAGTTTTTGTTGAACAAACTCCCGATTTTAAAGATTTTAAAATCCGGACTATGTTTTCAAATTTCGTAAATCTCTCTATGGTCTAAAACAAGCTCCTAGAGCTTAGTATGAATGATTGAGCAAGTTTCTTATTTCAAATAGTTTTTCAATTGGAAAAGCGGACACCACTATTTTTGTTAAAACACACAAAAATGACATGATCATTATTCAAATTTATGTTGATAATATTATATTTGGTGCAACTAATATTCGTCTATGTGAAGAATTCTCTAAGTGCATGAGCATGAAATTTGAGATGAGTATGATGGGAGAATTTAAATTCTTCCTCAGTCTCCAAATTAAGCAAACTTGTAGTGGAATCTTCATCAATCAAAGTAAGTACATATTAGAAATGCTCAAAAAGTTCGACATGGATGATTTGAAGCCTATGGACACCCCCCATGAACACATCTATAAAATTGGACAAGGACGAACAAGGTACGCCAGTTGATATAACAAAATATCGAGGTATGATCGGATCCTTTCTTTACTTAACCACTAGTAGACCCGATATTATATTTAGTGTATGTCTATGTACTGGATTTCAATCAAATTCTAAAGAATCACATCTTAAGGCCGTAAAATGAATCTTTCGGTATCTAAGTGGCACTAGAAACTTAGGACTTTGGCATCCCAAAGCACTCACATTGATCTACTTAGCTATTTGAATGCCGATTGGGTTGGATACACAATTGATCGTAAAAGTACTAGAGTAACATATCATATTCTTAGCTTTGCACTTGTATCATGATTTAGCAAGAAACAAAACTCCGTTGCTCTATCTACCATCGAAGTAGAATATATTTCGGCCGCTAGTTGTTGTGCAAAAGTCCTATGGATGAAGCAAGCTCTTAGTGATTATCACCTATCCTTTGACCATACACCAATCATGTGTGATAACACTAGTGCAATTAACTTATCTAAAAATCTTATTTTGCACTCTAGGACGAAACATATTGAAATTCGACATTACTTCCTTAGAGACTATGCTCAAAAAGGTGATATTATGCTAGAATTTATAAACACAAAAAATCAATTGACCGATATACTCACAAAACCTCTAGCTCATGATTGATTCTCACATCTTAGAAGATATTTAGGCATAATTGATGAAAATGAAGTATATGCTTGCAATTACGTGCTCTTATATGTGTCTATTTTTATATGCATCATATTCCATTTAGCAAAAAAATTATTCGGACGAGGAATCGGACGTCCAAATCAAACTGGATCATTCGAACGTCTGGATGGTTGAACCAGACGTCAGGTTCAGCGTCTGGTGGGATTTAAATTCGCCAACCAGAATTTTCCCCCTTCATTTCTTCCTCTTTTCTCCTCATTTCTCTCCCTAAATCTCTTCTCCATAACTCAATTTATCACCTCAAAACATCAATTGCACTTTTATTTTACAAAACCCATCATCTTTACATCTCTATTTCTCAAAGATTTCACCTTTCATCTTCAAAATCTATTCTTCACCAAATTTTCGAACCCTAGACATTCCACACACACTCATCCTCGAATTTCAACTATGTCAAGCTCTAGATAGATGGATAAAAGGCTCAAAAGCACGATGAGGCACCCTTCACCCTCTTCTTCCGAGAACGAGTTCGATTTGGAACCCAAGGTGCCGGTCAACCCATTTGAAAAATCACCAATTTTAATTTGTAAGAATGTTGATTTTGCCAATTTTACTTTTGAAGCTCCCGCATTTCATATTGAGGAACTCTTTGAAAACGTAGGATGGATTTCAATTGCCACAACGGAAGAACATGCATACCCCGGACTAATGAAAGAGTTTTATCAAATATGTCGATTTCACGTTCCGATGACATTTCATCCTTAGTAAAAAATAAACGTGTCATTATAACCAAAGCACTTATTCGTGCCATTTTAGAACTTGAAGTGTGTGAAACACAAATTTTTCTCTACAAAACACATCCCACGTTCGACGGCTATGTCCCTATCGATACTTGTCATCGAGTTAC
Source organism: Fraxinus quadrangulata (assembly GCA_903798255.1). Classification (NCBI taxonomy): domain Eukaryota; kingdom Viridiplantae; phylum Streptophyta; class Magnoliopsida; order Lamiales; family Oleaceae; genus Fraxinus; species Fraxinus quadrangulata. The sequence continues at coordinate 3,750 of CAIGRB010156031.1, forward strand.
TGGGAAATTTTTTGAAAATATTACCAAAGTTAGTGCACATCAATTGTCTCTTCCATGCAGAGGCCTACATAACATAATTGCAAATGTTATCCTATCCCGAAAGGGTCATCGAGATGAAGTGAGTTCATTTGATCTCTTCCTTCTCAATTCCTTTGTTGTAGTAGAAAACTTGATTTTCCAACCATTGCATTGGACTCATTAAGCTTGTGCATTCATCACGAACTGTTAAGGCCTTACCATATGGCATTGTCACAAAATTTTTCAAGCACTTTTACGTTGCATTAGATGGTAAAACATATTTCTCACTTAAACCCACCGACACCATCAACATTCAAACCCTTAAATGAATGAAAATAGTAAAACCTCGGGTCCGACCCCACCTCGGGTCCATCGGCTCTACCTTTTGATGGTGATGAGGATGATGATACTGATATACCGCAAGCTCCACACCCTCCTCAAGATACTCCTAGGCTCATTCTTCGTTCCATGGTTTCGTATTTACCGAGAATCACTATAGTCTTCTCAATGGACTATTGACTCTCTTACATCTTCGGTTGATGGGCTTAGAGATATGCTTCGAGAGTTGCAAGTGCAGCAGGACACCATTCGAGCTCAAAAGGATGATATTAAGCACAACAGGCGGACATGCAAGCTCAGCAGAATACATTCTACAATCACTTCTATGCCTTGTTTCCTCCATCGCCTCCTCCGCACTCCTAGTCCTAGTTATCATGCATTTATCCTTACTTGCTTTACTATGAATATTTTCTCCCATTCAACTTCATGGTGTTGACTATTTCATTATGAATTATATGTTTTTGAGATTTCTCTACCTTATGTTTTGCTTAATCTTCTTTCTCTATGCCACATTTTTTTTCTTATGCCAATAGGGGGGAAACATATGAACGATGATTTGCATGCTTGATTTGCTTAACGTGAATAAGAAATGGGGAATTGAACATTGCAAGTGTATAAATTAAGGAGATATTCCTTTCTATTGCAAATCATCTATTGTTTGAAATAATAAAAAATGGAGAAATTGTTGACTTATGGTCAAATCTTACATTTTGATTATAACAAACAAATTATATTCTTCTCTAATTCAAATCTTCAAAATGTTACATGTTGCCAAATTTGAGACAAAGCTATTGAACGAAAAGATTTTCGATCAAGGAAACTCAAGATGAAGATCGATCAAGAACTCATTGAGCAAACTTTGCATCATTTCAAAATCGAGCACTCGCGCCAAAATTAATCAAAGACATTGGAACTAGATTTATTTTAGCTCGGTTGTAAAGGTAAAGCACTTTAATTCTTGGCAATGATAGATTGAAAGCTCGAATGATGAATTTTTTATGCACGATAAAATTCATGTCATGAAAACATTTGCAAAAATTATTTTTCAAATGTAAATTTTTCAACCTAATCTTGAAAACTATTATACCTCACTTACCTTGAAATATCTAATTAAATTATCATGCAAAATATTTGATTCACTACAAACAAAACAAATTTTTGACCCAGAAAAACTTATGGTCATCCTGACGTCCAGATGTCCGGTTCACCAGCAACGATCGAATTTTCGATCGTTCTGACAAGCTTCAAATGGCTATTTTCTGGGGTCGTCTGGTTTGGCAGAAAAGTTATCATTTTTCACTTCTATAAATACCAACTCATTTGTCATTCATACATACGACTTTTGATAATTCAATTGATATATTCCTTTGAGCTAACCTTGTATTAACTTCTCATATCATTTATTAGCAAATCATTTTGCCATTGAAAAATCTTTGATCAAATTAATTCTTGAAAATCATTCCACACATCAAAGATTTTCACACCTAATACTTGAATTTCATTCATTGCTATCTATTAAAGTGTTAGTCTACTTTTCTTCTTGTACTCAACTTTGGAATAATCATTTATTAAAAGAGAAGATTTCATTTGTAAACTTACTTGAATTGCAGGTCGTGTTGAAGTCCCGGAAAGCTCAACGTTGTAAAAGGGACGTTTCTCCTTGATTGTAAGTCACCGAAAGCATTATAAGGGGTTAGATTGTACCACAAGTCAATCAACATAGTGAGATTGGCCTTACTCATGTCGAAGAGTTTGGTAACGGAGGACTTAGATCATTGTGTTGGATCGTACCTCCGTAATTATATCGTTTGCACTCTCTATCCCTCTTCACTTATTGCTTTCATATTTGTGTTTATTATTTAAATTAATCTATCTAGTTATTATGTGTTTGATTTTAAGTTAATTCTTCGAAAAAGTTTTAAAAATCAATTCACCCCCTCTTGATTAGCTAGTTTTGGGCTTTCATTCTCCTCCATCATTCATTCATCTTCCTATATTGTCGAATAATCTTTCTAATTCTAGAAGTCATGGTCATTCTTCTCATCCCACCACTTGAGACTACCTCCAACACCTTACACATGTCCACAAATAATTTCCATCCTCGATCTACTTCTCCATCTCCTATGTGTAATAGGTCCCATGATATTCCCATTATCTCAGCTAGTCAAGTAGCATCCAAATTTGATCTTAACTTGGACAGTTCTTCACATTCATCACATATGAACTCACAAGTTCCTATTACTAACCCTATCCGCCCTACCACAATTGTCACTCGATCAAAAAATAACATCTTTTGTCCCAAACAAATCCATGACCTTCATACAACTACCAAACATTCACTTGACCAAACTGAACCTATGTTATTTACTCAAGCTCAAAAGTCTCCTATTTGGCGCAACGCCATAAGTGAGGAGTATGATGCTCTTGTTCAAATTTCAACATGGACCCTTGTTGCCCCTAATCCTACACAAAACATTATTGGGTGTAAGTGGGTGTTTAGTATTAAGAGGAATCCTGATGGATCCATTTCTCAATATATGGCACGCCTAGTCGCAAAAGGTTTTCACCAAAGACCCAGAATTGATTTCAATGATACCTTTAGTCCAGTTGTAAAATCGACCACCATTCGTATCATCATTACTCTTATTGTGGTTAACGGTTGGCAATTACGACAGTTGGATATTAATAATGCTTTCTTACAGGGAAGGCTTACTGAAAATGTCTACATGCAACAACCTCCTAATTTTATTGATTCTCAATACCCAAATTATGTGTGTAAACTGAATAAGGCAATGTATGGTCTAAGACAGGCACCAAGGGCTTGGTATTATGAACTCCGTAACTTTCTATTATCTTGCGGTTTTTTTAATTCTAAGTCTGACAGTTCTTTAGTTATACATGCTTATAATGATCATCTCGTTTATCTTTTGGTTTATGTGAATGACATAGTTGTTACTGGCACTACTCATTTTCGGATTCAACACTTTATCTCCAATTTGGCTAGTAGGTTTTCTTTGAAGGACCTTAGCACTCTCAATTATTTTCTTGGCATTGAGGTCTTTCGTACCTCTTCCTAGTTATTTCTTTCACAAGAGAAATATATTCATGATTTACTTAATAAGACCAACATAATGCAATGGAGGCTTCTACTCCTCTTACCTCTAATGAAACATTACGTCTTCATGATGGCAATCCACCAACTGATGCAAAACAGTATCGACAGGTCATTGGTTCCCTCCAATATTTATCTCTCACACGCTATGATGTTTCCTATGCTGAGAATAAACTATTATAGTTCACGCATTGTCCTACAACAACTCATTGGTCTGCTGTCAAAAGAGTTCAGCGCTATTTCAAAGGCACCTTAACACAATATCTTTATATCAGCTGCTACTCTCCTCTTCGACTTCATGCCTTTCCAGATGCTGATTAGGCCTGTAACCTTGACGACCATTCATCTACTTCAGCATATGTGGTATTCCCAAGTTCCAATCCTATCAACTGGAGCTCTAAAAAGTGAAGGATCATTGCTCGTTCCTCTACAGAAGCCGAGTATCGTGCTATTGCCTCAAGAGCAGCTGAAGTCAATTAGATTTCAAATCTCCTTCATGAACTTCGGGCCTCTTCTGCTAATATTCCGATCATCTATTGCAACAATGTTGGAGCAACATATCTCTGTGCCAATCCAGTTTTTCACTCACGAATGAAACATGTGGCCATTAATTTTCATTTTGTCCGAGATCAAGTTGCCAAACATCAACTACGTGTCTCACATGTTCACACTGCTGATCAATTTGCTGATTCTCTTACAAAGCCACTTTCTCAAAAGCCCTTTCATGATCATCGTCACAAGATTGGCCTTCACGACGGACGCACAATCTTGCGGGGGCATGATAAACCATAATTATTTTCATTAGTGCCTTGATTTTAGGGTGTAACTCCCGTAACTCATTTGTAATAATTTGTATCTTGATTTTAGGGTATAACTCCCGTTACTCACTATGTAATTAGTTGTAATTGATCCTATAATTGATCCACATGTATTTGTATATATTCTCACCAATACATGAATGAAATTACCACATTTGTACCAGAAAATATTATCTTCTTTAGTTACCACTATAATCTAATGTGTTGTGTTGGCATTACTTCTTTTATTTTATCCATGTTTATCTCCTATTATTCCAAAACAAAGTAAGATTCTTCACCACATTCACCCAATAAAACATTCTACACATAAATCAATAAAGTTAATTTAAATTTCAACTACACATTCTCCAAAAAATAATATTTATTACTCCATTTCTTCTACAATAATGGAAGACAAACACACACTTTATTATTATTGCTCTCAAATGTTAGAATTAAAATTTTAGTTTTGTTACAAGTACATTCTGGTTGACATTGTGTGAGGCCATCAACATTTTTCCCTTTAAAATAATCAATGGCACAATTTTTGACAACAAACACGATGCCAACAAAAATGTCACCATGGAATGAACAAATAGCATAATTCTTAGGCTAATATTTCTCTTCTGATTATTATAAAAATACTATTTTTTTTTTTTACAGAGTTCACTGTTTACATAGTTCTACAACAAAGTAGTAAAATATAAATAAATAAAAGATAATTGTCGAGAGATAAAAGATAAATTATTTGCATAATATTTATTTTATACATAATGATGCAATACTATTGATTATTTGATACCTTATTTATAGAGAATACCGGAGTTTGTTACTTCACATTTTAATTGTAAAATTATTAATCTCTGCACATCATAGTATTTATGTTGCTAACTTTTCGTCATCGATATCTCATCTTCAATTAATTAGCAAAACTCATAAGTGAATACGATTTTTATCAAAAAAATTCTGACAACGCACTTTGAAATAAGGAAAAAATAATTTGTTGAACTTTTGCATTTATTATTTTGAAGTATACGATGGACATATAAGTTATTTTACGCTCTCAAATGAACCTTTTTTATGGAAACCATTTTTAGCTAATGAATAGTACGAATCACATTTTCGAATGGGTAATTATATATCACTCACATTTTTTAGTTGAAGTTTCAATCTTTACTCATTGTCTCGCTAATATTCTAATATTTTTTTGTTGTAATTTTATCCGCAACTTTCTATTAGCTATCACATATTGTTCATGATTTTTAAATTAACCAAAAAAAAATATATATATATACACACTTAAAAGTACAACATATTATTTATCCATCATTTTAAAATAAATTAATCAAATATATGAATAGAAACCATCGCAGGCCACTCATAAACGGCGTACCATTGCCTTAATTTCAGCAAGCATGATCCTCATTTAGGAAAGTAACATACAACAAATTTTGGTACGAAATTGGGCTATTTTCTTCCCACTTACTATTGGGAAAACACATTGATGTGGGATTTTTGGATTCTAATAAGCAAATGGATTATTAAATTAATCAATAAAATGTTCCTTGCCCAATAGACTGCACCGCATGAGAAAATACATGTGACAGAGAGCCTAAGTGAAAATACCTTAGGGGCCTACACAACACAAATATAAGTTTTGTTAGTGAAGGGTCATAAATTTTGGATCACTCACCAACTAGATTTCCTTCTAGTATTTAACTATTAGCCAGGCGTCACGCGCGAAAAGACTTGAACATTGCGCTAGACCGATTGGTCAAATAAAAAAAGGAAAAAAAAATAAGCTGCTAACATGACATGAGCCTCTCTTTCTTTGTTGCAGCTGGTGGCCTTTGTTCAATCAAATGAGTTTTTAGAGGCAAAATCAAATCGCCTAATATGTATACAATCTCACTTCCAAGGATAATCGGGAAATTTTCCTATTGCCCCCACTTCAGCTTCCCCTCTACAACCTTTCGTGACTATATAATATTATGAACAATAAAGACTCGACCACCCACTTTTTACATCACTACACAAGTTGCATAATGGTGTGGAGAGATGATTAGATAAGATGAACATACTCTTTTCAATCCAACAAAAACATGCTTGGCATTTTTGAATCATGTTACATGTACATTTTCTTTGACAACAAATTTGATATTGTGCCACGTATCTTGACATCACTGGACAATTTTTTTTTAAAAAAAAACACACATTCTCACTCATTTCAATTTGAAACTCAATGGATTGTAAACCACAATGTAAACAAGAAAATTAAAAGTGGTTTTATCCGGCACTTTTACGTTTTTTTTTTTTTTCTCCATTTTACTTCCTATTATCCTTTTTCTTTCATAACTTCATTAAAACACACATTTTCTCTATTGGCAATTATAATTTTGGGACTAAAAACGATAAACCTGTAAACCAAAATAGGTTGTTGCTTGCACTAACGTAGTTCCAAACACGTTCTTATCTATTAGTACTCAAGAAAAGTCCAAATATTAACAGGATAATTAGTCAATTTATCCCATCCCAATAATTGAGTCATTTATCAAGAATAAAATTTTTGGGTAATTAGCACATAATGTCCTCACCTTTCACTGTTATTGTAAAAAAGTTTATACCTTTCATTTTTTTCACATTTTCACCCTTATTTTCACTTTTTATTGCGCAAAAGATCATTTTCGTCAATTTTTTCAACTAAAAATTGTAAAATAACAAATATACCATTCTCTTTAAATAAAACAAAATGAAAAAATTAATTGCAATCATAGTCCCAATTTTTTTTTTTACAAAAGCGCAAATGAGTCCCAAATAAATTATTAAAAGGGTAATTAGCACATAATATTTCTACCTTTCACTATTATTACAGAAAACGTCCCTACCTTTTTTTTTTGGCATTTTCACATTTAACTACACATCTGATTATCCAAACCATCATTTCTATCAATTTTCATTCAATTTCTCAATAAAAAGTTGTGAAATGATGAATATACCATCATATTTAAATAAAAAAATTAAATAATTAATTACAATCATAATCCCAAATTTTTTAAAAATTGCAAACGAGTCTCAATGAAATTTATTTAAAATTTTAAAAAAATAAAATGTGCAAACATCCCAAATAAATTATTAAAGAATTAGAAATTAAAAAAAATTATTTTTATTTAAATAGGAGTGTATATTCATTATTTCACGATTTTTTATTGAGAAATTGGATGAAAATGATAGTTTGCGCAATCAAATGTGTAATTAAGGGTGAAAATGTCAAAAAAAATGAAATGTAGAGACTTTTTCGTAATAACGATGAAAGGTAGTGACATTACGTATTAATTACCCTTTTAATAATTTATTTGAGACTCATTTGCGCTTTTTAAAAAAATTTGGGACTATGATTGCAATTAATTTTTTCTTTTTGTTTTTGTTTTATTTAAAGATAATGGTATATTCGTCATTTCAAAAATTTTAATTGAAAAATAAGTGAAAGTGACATTTTGCGCAATAAAAGGTGAAAATATCAAAACATGGAAGGTAGAGACATTTTCTACAATAACAATAAAAGATGTGAACATTATGTGCTAATTTCCCAAAATATTGCAAGCTCAAGTTTAACATCTTACTAAGCCTACATGTTTAATTTGAGGTAAATATATATTTACATCTAGCCCATGTATGTCATTCATTATTTTATATTCTATTTTTTTTTTTTTACAGTACTCATTTTTAACCATATTTTTCATTAAAATAATATTACACGCAAATCAAAAACTTTTCCTTTATTTTTAATTCCACATTTTTCATCAATTTATTATTTCATAATATATTTTTCAAAATTAAATGGACTCAAATACACTCTTAATAATTTACAATGGGAATAAAAAAAATATGTGATTGAACATGGTATTCTGTGACAGGAAATGACATTAATTGATGAGAACGTGAGGAAAAATGGAGTTGGCAGTGCACATCAAATCAGAGTCATTTTCATATTATTAATTATTTACTATGTTAGCTATAAAAGATAAGAATTAAGCTTGTTTACCGGATAGTGTTTGACACTCTTTTCGACCGACACTCACATGCATGTGAGGTCCACATGGGATTCGTGTGAATAAAATATTCCAAAAAAGCGCCTCATCCCCTTGTTGTGGGTGTGCTGTCGGGAAGGGTGTAAAACCTTCCTTGACAGCATAGCATGATTGGAAAGATAAAAAATAAATTTATATGTACAACCCCGTGATGTACGGGTCGTGGCCTTGTACATCAAGCATGATTCGAAGATAAAATTGTGCAAGGGAGATTTTCAAGTAAACTAAACAAACCTTATTTGTCATTCATTTTTCCCAAAAAAAAAAAAAAAATTCTCAAATTCTTTTTCGACAACACATTTACATAATAAAATATTTTGTAATTCAATACTTTTTTCTACTTTTTAATCACACATTCTCTAAAAAATTACTATTTCAAAACTCATTTCTCCAATAAAATTATTTTCAATGCTTGTTAAACAAGGGCTGACCAGTCATTTAAAATTTTTATAGATGTTGGAATAATTAGCATTTGAGATTAAGGATTTGGTAACAGACCTAATCATCGATTAAACATCAGAATACTAAACCCAACTCATAATTATATAAGATATAGTATTTGTACAGAAAATATGTTGTCAGAATTAATACAAATAATACTTGACAATTTTTTTGTTGGACAATGGCAAAAAAACAAAAACAAACGGACCAAACAAGTGTTGCCACAACACATCTGTGTTAATTCTGGCAACACCGCTTTTGTACAAGCTGAGAAACTGTAATTATAATTCTCTTTCGGATTTTTTTTTTTTCCCTTCTAAGTGATTATATTAATTAATTGGAATAAAAAAAAAA
>CAIGRB010156031.1:14828-29440 GCA_903798255.1 Fraxinus quadrangulata
TGACGCACAAAGAAAATATTTTGTTGCAAATGAACATATATCTTTGGAGGTCCTCTAACACATCACTACACAATGGAGAAGGATGCCGCAGCCATATTTTAAATTTCCAAGGGCATTTCCGTAAACTTAACTACCAAGTACCACTGTACAGGTTGTTAGATACACACACACAGAAAAAATAAAAAATAAATAAACCTTTATATATTCAACACCATAACCTTCTCTCAAGATTCACCTTCAAATCAACAATGGCGGAATTGGAGAGTCCAAATGTGATGCCTAAACTCATCTCCTTCCTCTCTTCTCTCCTCCACCGAGTTTCCGAGTCGAACGATCTCAAACCAAGTTTCCAAACCCAGAAAATGTCTGTCTTTCACGGCCTGACTCGACCGACTATCTCGATTCAGACTTATTTGGATAGAATCTTCAAGTATGCAAATTGTAGTCCTTGTTGTTATTTTGTTGCTTATATGTATCTTGATCGGTTCACGCAGTGCCAGCCGGCTTTGGCAATAAATTCTTTCAATGTTCATCGCCTGCTCATTACTAGTGTTATGGTTGCTGCAAAATTCATGGATGACATGTAAGTTTTCTCTCAAAGAAATTTTGTTATTTTTATTTTTTTTTCTTGGAGATTCTTTGGGAGTTCGTTTTGATCTTGGTAAATCAAGTTGGATCCAGAAGAACATGAAAATTCAGACCCTTTTCGGAATTTTCTTGGGTATTTTTTTTAGTATGTTGGAATTAAGGCGTGTTGATGTGTTTTTTTATTCTTAAATCTAGTTCTTTGTTTTCATCGAATTTCACCTCATATTCTGGAAAAAGGAAATTTTGATAAATGATTCATGTAGTCGATTTAGTTTATGGTTAACGATGTTGTACAAGAATCCAAAAAATAAACTAAACAATAAGCTCTGTTTAAATTTTCCAATTAGGGCTTTGTGATTAATTTCTTTGAGTTAAAAGCTTGATTATCTCAAGAAGATACAAGTTAGATCCAGCAACCAAGAAATCAATACAGCTTTTCATTAATTTTATATACTTTTAGTCTTCAAATTAGACAGCCACTCATTGTGGCATAAAGGGTCTTAATCTGACATTCATATATGAAAGCTACATTCCAACAATGACTTAGAATAATTCATTATACATAATCATGTCTACTATAACTTATAATTTAGAAAATAGTATAATTAATGCATGCAAAATTGGACCGCTAATTTCAATATTTTTGTGTTTGTTTAGTGAAGTCGACTATACAGTACTGGGCAATATTAAGAAACAAGAAGATATTACATATAATCAACATACATAACTTGTTTTTATCTTGTTCGTTGTGCTGTCAACTGTTATGATGTAGCAATATTTTGAAGAATGATAATTGTATAAAATCAACATGACTGTTATTTTCTTTTGTTGTCCATAAAATATGCAGTTATTACAACAATGCTTACTATGCTAAAGTTGGAGGAATCAGCACAACTGAGATGAACTTTCTTGAAGTGGATTTTCTATTTGGATTAGGATTCAACTTGAATGTGAAACCCAACACTTTTTATGCATATTGTTCATACCTCCAAAGAGAGATGATGATGATGCAGCCTCATCTTGACATGGCAGAGTCCTCCTTATGTACAGAAAGATCATCAAACCTCCATTTGTGTTTCAATGAAGACGAATCGTTACATCAACAGCAGCAGCAACTTGCTGTTTAAGCTTAATACATTTTTAGCATGTTTGGTAAGGTCGACGGTAGAGTACTAGACAGAGAAAAAGAAAACAAAATTCTCGCCTCCTATACTGTCTAGTATTGCATACCAAACATGCATTTGAATTCTTGACACGGCTAGGTTAATGCCTTAGAGGTAGTGCTTTTCTTTTCTTTTCCCCCTCTTATTTTGGGTTGGCAACTTAAGCCCATAATTGTACCAAATCCTTATTATCTCTCTGTTATATTTTCTAGATTTTGAACTAGCCATGTTTTGGGGTATATTTGGAAGTAATTCATAGGTATAACAGATATTGTTGTCTCTTCTTTGTAATCTAGATGTAAATTGTTTGATTTTTACATGCTACACTCCTTGATCTAGAGATTCTTCAAAGTTGTAGTTAGTTTGATAATGATCGAGTAATATTTGAACAACGGGAGGCGTTCGGGTAGTCTTCATTTCTATTGTTTTACTCACCTTTCAATGGCTTGGCGTAAAGCACAAAAGCTGGTACTTTTGGAAGTGAATTCTTGTACTAGACCTACTCTCTCTTGTTTCTTGCCCAAAATGGAAAAAGAAAACAAAAACTTTTTCTTATCCAAGCAAAGATTCTAATACTTCTTTTATCAGTAGAGTGACTAAAAGTTCACAGTTTGAAGCCAAGGCCCAATATGAAAAGGGACATGGATGGTGAGATGGGGTTTCAATAAAAGGTGTGTGTGTGTGTACAAAAGTGAATGATTTTATTATAATGTGGCTATTTTTTCTAGTGAAGACAAGTGGGACAGTTGGTATTTTGATTCTGGCAGGGAACATAGTGCATGTGCAAGCATATATGCAACTGTAGTTGGGCATGTGACAGACAGCCTCACCCCATGAGGGACAGGGACAAGAGAGAACAAAATAATCCTTGATCTTCTTGATCTAGATTTATCGGCACAACATATAGGGATATAGGATATGCAAGGGGCATATTCTAGACGCGAAAGAGCAGAAGAATTGTATTGTTCATCGTACCAAGTTGGTTCTTAACTTTTTACTGGAGTACACAATCAGATTATTTGTGTTTAATGTTAAAAAATTATGTTTTTATAGCGTTACATGAACTAAAACCTAAAAATATAAAGTACAATATATTATCAAGAAGAGTAAGTGATAATTTAATAAATATTTGGACAATTTCATCATTGGAATTGACTGGTGCAACTTGAGGGACTAACTTTTTTCATTTTCAAAAGTCAGGAATAAAGTTGCAACTAGAATAATAAGTTGAGACTAAGGGGGGCAATTTTTCTAATTAATCAAAGTAATTTTGTACACCTGTACGTATCATTTATGACATGTTTGATGCGAATAATTGAGAAGTATACATTATTAAAAAAAGCAAAAGAAATTAAAAATCTTTACCTTTGTGAGCTATTTATGATAATATGTACCCAAATTATAATCGAATTATATTGCAAGGTAGACATATTAATGCAAAACTATGTTCTAATGATGTGGACTTGTAAATTTAGACTATGATTGGGTTAACATGTTGATCTTAAATATAAAATTTCATCTATATTAACTATTTAACATGTTAAAATATGAAATTAACGGAACAAGTATGTAGTTATATTTATCAAAGATTATCCACCAAGAATTATAAATTATTGATTTTAAATATAATTTTTTGTCTGTAATAAGTATTTAAAACGTTTATAGTTAAAAAAGTTAAACCAGACAAGTATATAATATATTTATCAAAGATTATCCGCCAAGAAGAATAATAAAGGGTAAATTGGCGTTGGGTTCCACAACCTTTGAAGAGTGGTGATTTCAGATCGAGTAATGATATTTATCATCATGATGATAGAATATCGATGACGTGATAACTCATTATTCCTCTCATTTCTTTCTCTCATAAAAAATTGTGTTGTTCAATCTTATTATTCTACATAAACTGTCATATCACCAATATTTCATTGTCATAATGATAAATAGCATTATTCTTTAATATCTCCAACCTTTAAAAATGAGGTTTTCAATCATCAGCCTATTGAAATTAGTGAGTTTGGATTCTTGAAATCATCAAAGTAGATGTTTTATCCGGATATGATGCTATTTTAATTTCTGAATTGACGATTTGGAAACCCAAGTTTACATATATAAATTTTTCAAAATCTCACTTTTAAAGATTGATGAAGACCCATGACTAGAATGGGAGCCAAATTTAAATACAATTAAAAGCAATAGAAGATAAATTATATTTGGGCTTTCGATGTATTTCTCCAATATTAACCTGCCAGGCCCGTGTATAGTTTTCATTTAGGACAATTGAAAATTTACATAAACGGCACTAAATTGGCAAAAAAATATTTTACACTCTTTCGTAAACTTTGACATTAACTCCATTTTGTGAGTATGAGAGATTGTCCCTATTCGGTAGGGATTAAAATCAAGATTTTAAATTGAGTCAAAATTGCGAGGATGTGCTTTCTGAACAGTATGTAACAACATGCGAATAAATTGTGTTTTATAGTTTTATATATTTGTTATGCTTCGCCTAGAGCATTGTATTATATCTTTGCAAAAATGAGGATCCTAACGCATGAAGATTGCAGGATGATGATCGGAAACGCTCAAATTTAGATCTGCGGTGAACTTCATACACTTTATGAAAAATCAAAACAATGAAATTATCCACATGTCACGAGAAAGTCCTTCGTCCAACATGAATACTAGACTTGGACTTGGGGATTATATACTCTGCAATAAAGACTTTTTAATACCAGTACAGAATTGTGGTTATAAAGATCTATTATATTTTGTTGGCCTAAAAAATTCCCAAGGCTTTGCTTTCAGCAAATCTACAATCACGTCTCTGTCGACATGTGTTACCGAACACCCAGACAAAAACTATTAGTACCAAGATCTTCAAACCAAGAAAAATGATCGATGGTTGTTGGTACTTCGATGATCAAATCAATTGTGAATACAAAGTAATATGAAAATTGGGAGTAGTAGCCCCCAGGGCACATCCCAATTGACAAAAAATAGGGTTCTTCAATGCTGGCAGATCAGAGGTTGCAGGTTTGATTCATGGGGGTTCTTGAAAGGCAGGCTCTCTTCTGGAAGGCAGGATTTATCCTGGAATGCAGGAGTTCTCCTGGAAGGCAAGATGCAACATGAGTTTGACTCGCTCGACACTTTGATAATTCAGTTAGGAGGGCTCTTGGACCCTGACTAGTTTAGAGTACATCTCGCGATTTATCTGGTCTGTGTAATGAGGGGCCGGATCACAGACCCTAAGATTAGTCGTCGAAGGTGAACACCTGGGTATCAAAAAAAATAATAAAATTGGGAGTAGTAGGAGACAAGCAAGCAAAATTTTGGCTACAGTTAGAGAATGTTTCCACAGTGGCGAATTCAGGATCGAAGTTCAGCTAGAGCGAACCTTGATCGTTGACAATCAATGATCGTAATATCAATGCGTTTACTAATATTTAATTTAATAATATTAAAATGCCCCAATTTATTTTTCAATTAAAATTAATTAAAAAATAGAGAACACATAGTTAAATTGAGCCCACATCTTCTCGAATGATTTTTTTCACTTATCCTAATTTTCTAAGCATTAAGTTCCCAAATCACAAATCAAAACTCATAAATAATAAATCATAATTCACAAAACAGAAATTATTTATCATAAATGACAATTCTTATTTCTCGCTCATAACTTATAAAACATAAATCATAACTCATAAATAAAAAATAAAAAAAATGAATTATGTGACCAAAAAAGGAAAGAAAGAGAAAAGCGCTCACTGCACAGTCAGAGGCCGAAGATTTGGCAGTGTCGACTGTGACTCCTCGCTCGTCAGCCATCGTCGGCACCAACTAGCAACAAACTTCACTTTGCAGTTCGCACAAATCGCACGACAACAGCAGGTGGAAAGGTTCAAATAGATGACACTTGACAATTTTTGGTTGGATAATGAAAAAAAAAAAAGAAGACAAACAAAAATAGTGCTGCTGTGGCAGCATCTGTTTGAATTTTGGTGCAATTTTTCTGTACAAGCAGAAAAATTGAATGAATATAATATATATGATATATCCATGATTTGGGTATAATAATATTAAAGAAAAGAGGCACATGTCATCAGCCCAAACAAAAGGGCCAAAAGGAAAAAAAAACTCGGGCATTTTCAGTCATCTTCCTCGACTTCTTTCCCTTTTCTACCTTCGCAACTATAAGACTGGCATGATACTCGACGCCGATGGTTACTTAAAATTCTGACAGAGCCAGCACATGCAGCCGCGCCCCCTAGCCAAGTGCTGGCTCCGCCGTTGATTAAAGGTAGCGCATGTAGCCCTAATTCCACGAGTCGCATTTCTATTTGTTAGTGTCGCTCCTTGTTGAGTTATGGTAGATTTTCTCCCTTGGGTTTATTTTCTAGTGCAACCAGGTTTCTTTGTGGAGATTGATTCCATGAGATTTTTCTTGATCCCTAAAGATCATATGCTAATTTTCAGAAATTGGTAAGATAGTTTTTTTATCAAACACTTCCTTAACGTACACGAGTCTCTGTTCGAATGTCAAGCGTTGTCAAAAGCGTTCGACCGACGAAGGTCCTACTTGTTAGAGATGTTGCACAAAAACTGAATGGACGATAATAATGGCAATGGTGAAGGCAAATTCTCCTGATATTACAACGAATGTACAAACTTACCATGTGTCTCATTGTTGCGAGCCTAGGTGGTTTCACCACATTTATGTAGAGGCCTCATAAATTCTAAGGTGTAACATTTTTAACGAGAATTATTATTAGACTTTAGTACAACTATGAAGAGTACGGTATCCTAATTTGATCGAAGTGAACTATTGATGATGTGTCATCATTTTTTAATCAAAGAGGTCTACAAAAATGATACTGTCTTTACTTCAAATATAGACAATAGACAACACTCTCCACCCCTACTTCCTATTTCAACCTTATAAATAGTTTTTTGAAAGTTGAACTTAAAATGAACCATTTAGTTAGGCATCTTGGTAAAAAATAATGCTAGTTGTACATAAATAATTATATAATGATTTACATATAGTTGAAGAAATTTTGACACGATTAATCATATATACTATTTATACTCCACATCATGTGTTTGTAAACCATTATGTAAACCAATTATGTACATGTAATACAATCATTTAGTAAACTACAAAAGTTGAACACTCAACTCTAACTTCGCTATCAGAATGTTACAACTATAATTTAGCAATATGCTCCTTATGAGATTACAAGCGATTCGAAGTCAATAATTTTTAAGTGTTTGTTTGGTAAAATTTTTGTTTGATAAAATATTGGTCAGCTCTAATAAATTTTTATTTTTAATCACACATTTCATTGTACTGACATTTTTATCCATTTTTCACCTTATATGTTATAAAACTCGCAAATTTTTATCAATTCTTAGCAACATCATGCCCCCACTAATTAGACTGCATAAATCATACCATAAGAATGCATTCGTATAACCTTCTATCTCGTATATTCAACTCATGCTAATTTATTTGAAACATATATAGATTTTATTAAGCATGTTTAGTACGTTGTATTCGTTATTGATAGTGAACATCGGGATGAATAAAAAGTTAACTCATCTTTCTTTGTAATTGTTATCTTGTACACGCTATGGAACATATGGGTTGGCCTATACCAGAGAGAGAATCAACAATATTTTTAATGTTACTTATACAAAAATAAAAGATATAGCGTGTTAAAAAAAAAAAAAAATACTTAAATTGATGAATAAAAGTAAAGCAAAGCCAAAAACAAGTCTTTCTCCGTAAATAGTACAACGAAAGCGAGAGAAAACGGTGGCGAAAAGGTCAAAAATAGAAAGAGCCGACCGTCCAAACCCCACAGCCCACGAACGCCACGAAATTCTCCTCGAGTCAGAGCCGCCGCCGTCGCCGCACACGCGGTTAGGCGGTGTACCCAAAATTTATCCCTTTGCAAAAAACAAATCAAACCCACCCAACCACCCCCAGTGGCAGTGACCCTAGTTTTCGGATTGTGCGCACGCCATCCACGGCGCAAGTTAGTTCTTTAGCGGTTGCTTCTCCCCTGCCGCCCCCCGCTTTTAATAACCCTACCCCACCCCAATCAATAATTCCATTATGCCACCCAATTCACCGCAACCTCCTCCTCCTCTCTCCACCACTTATTTTATATTTCCCCCCTCCTCCGCCGTGCCTGATCCCTTATCAGTTATCCTGCTCACCCACCCAAAAAATTCATGGCTACAATTTTTTCACCGTCATCTACGTCGGCCAACGACGACCACATCCCTACAGCTACCATGGCTCTACCGTCCATCGCTATTTCCGCTTCAGCTTCTCGCCGCCTACCGCCGCCGTGCTGGTCCGCCGATGAGACGGTTGCTCTGATCGACGCCTACAAGGATAAATGGTACTCACTCCGTCGTGGTAATCTCCGCGCCTTCCATTGGCAGGAAGTGGCTAACGACGTTGCTTATCGATGCCCCTCTAGCCCTGCCAAGACATCCGTCCAGTGCCGCCACAAGATGGAGAAACTCCGCAAGCGCTACCGCGCTGAGATCCAACGCGCCGCCGCTTTCGGTGGCTCCAGCCGATTCTCCTCCTCATGGGTCCACTTCCAACGCATGCACTCCATGGAAAAGGGCCCCATCTCAACCCCGCCTTCCTCTGACGAAGAGCTACCGGAAGAGGACCACAAGAACAGCATTAAACGCATCAATGAGGTATACAACAATAATGGTTACAATAATCAGAAGGCTAGTTTTCGTAATCAAGGCCCTACGAGTCATGGAACAACAACTGGTTTTCGAATTAGAATCCCAGGCCAGGGAAATTTGGGGCTTTCTGCACCAAAGTTTTCGAGTAAATTTGATGATTATAGCCGTAATTTTAGTTCTAGTGCTGGTGGTTTGGGGGGCTCTACTCAGGTTTTGCAAGATGGATTTATGGGAACTTGTGAATTGGAGAAAAGAGGAGATGAAAATGGAAATAGAAGGAAAGGGGATAATGGGTTAGGACAGGTGGTGGCGGCTATAAGGGCTTTGGGTGAAGGGTTTGTGAGGATGGAGAAGGTGAAGATGGACATGGCACGCAGAATTGAGGAGATGCGAATGGAGATGGAGTTAAGGAGGACCGAGATGATACTCGGTTCTCAACAGAGGATTGTGGAGGCCTTTGCTGATGCAATATCTGAGAGCAAAACTAAGAAAGCAAAGAAAATGATGATGCCTGAGCTTTAAAATCCTACGAGGAGTTAGGTTGGAAGATGATTAAATATGAATATTGACTAGTTTCAATGGTGAAGACTATGAAATCTTTGATGCTAATTGAGCAATGGAGCTCGTGGTGCAGGACATTTGATTCTCTTTTCTGGTGTATGTGTATCCGATGTGTTTTTCTTCTTTCCACGTAGCTTGCCAATTTAACAGGCATTTCGATGCTGATTGCTGCTAGCTTGTTCTTTAGTTGAGGTTACTTTTCTCTGCATTGTGATTCTAATGATAGTCCAAAAACTTTCTAATTGAATGCGTAAATAAAGAGCTTTTCAATCTTGGAAGAATTTCAAAATTGCATACTATTGGTTTTTTTATTCTGTTTCCTATAGTTAGGTGTTAGCAACATGGTCCCCCAAGGTGTTCAGTGGTTATGTGATTTTCGATTGCCTTAAGAATGCAAATTAACATATAACACCTTGTGTGAATGCACGGGCAACCACTGAAATGGATTATGTATATTCAATTAATGGTTTAAAGGATTCTGAGATTTCAATTTGATATGGAGTATAAATAGCGAGTTCGGAAATGGGAAAAGAAAGAAATAAGAGTGTTATTTGAAAGATCATTTGAAAATTGATACAGGTGTTTTAGCAATTATTATAATCAGTTCTTTAATATTTTGAAATACTTGATCCTCTGATACTAATGTGTATACTATGGCTGAGCCATGGGAAATCGTTCCATTCTTCATGTCCATTCTTCAGTGTGCTTTTATGGAATTGTTAGAGCTATAGTGTTAGGTGTATATATGTGAGCTATAGTGTTAGATGCATAAATGTGAGTACTGTGATATTCTTTAACCTTGTGTCAACGTTATGTGCAATATTTAATTAAGCCTTTATTCCAACAGTTGATAGTGAAGAAATACAGAGGATTACTTTTGTGTGACTGTTATTTTTGGTTATATGATTCATTAAAGTGTTGCTTGACAAAGCTTTTGATAAAAGCTTTAGCAGACTTTGATAAAAGTTAGATGAAATGTATGGTTGAAAAGTTGATAAAACTTGTGGATTGCATGAAATGTATTGTTAAAATTGAAGTTTGATAAGTTGAGAATTTGATAAAATTTTAGCAAAGTTTTATCAAACAAGTACTCAAGACTTGTGAAATGCTTACATATGTAATGTATAGGCTTTGACAGCATCTTGGCATAATCATTGAGGAGGAGTTGGGACCTAAAAGATTGAATGGATCAGTATAGGCACAATTGAACCCATGATCTATTAATGTTACTTTCCTATGTAACATTTGTTTAAGGGGTTTTGTAAATGCAAAGGGAAACACCTTTATTTATTTAGTTTGGCTTAAAAAGGTTTCCAGCTTATGTGGATTGTAAAAACCAGACGCATCTGTTCGATGCTACAAGGTCCTTTCTCATTGAACCTGTTTTATTTGGAAGGTCTTGCTACATTTCTGAGTTCTAGAAACTGACACCAGTTTTTGTCGGCCTAGGGTTGTTAGGAACCGGAATTGACTTAATTGGAGTACTATTTCTTGAAAATTGGCACTGGCGTTTCTGGTTGCATCAGAACTGAACGTTGAGACAGATATCTGGCGATGGCAAGTAGCAAAACGAAGTTCTGTATGAATGTTATTGATCCTGAATCCTACGATGTCATATGAATGTTTTGATCTTGACTCTTAGGATGTGTTGTCCATGTTGCAGTTCTGATATGAACGGCTTTTTTATCCTGAACTTTAGGAAGTGTCGTATGTATGTTGAAGTGAAGTTATGATATTGATATTTGTTGCCTGAATATGCATTTAAGTAAGACAGAGACTAAAGGGATCATTTGACACGGCTTTTGAAGTCAAAAATGATCTTTTTTGGACCCCTTGGATTAATTTTATGATATAAGTGTTTTTAGAGAAAATTGATCTAACATGATTTTTTCTAAAAGCACTTTTGGAATAGAAAATTCTTTCATAAATTAAGGTATTTTTCTTCAAAAGCTCTTCTACAAAAAATAAAAGCAATGTCAAACGGGCCCTAACTTGGTTTTGATTCTTGATCCATGGTTATAGGTCCCATTCAAGCATCTGTAGTACATGTCCTGTTGCTTGCCAATGAATGTAAAAAGGGCTTAGAAGAAATTGACTTGGAGCATGTTTGAAGCTGTTTATATTAAATATAAGCAGCAAATGTATGGCTTGTTTTTTCAAAGTGAACTTGTATTCAAAGTCAGTCTACATGAGTCACACATCTTGAACTTAATTTTAAGATAAGACACCCAAACATTCTAAGCTTGTTCATTGCAAAAGAAATTTCTGGTCTCCTAATGTCGGGCTCCTAAAGCGCTAATGTACAGGGTGCAATTACATGTTGATATTGGTGTTCCAGTATTTGCATATTACCGGTGGCAATTGGGGTTCAGAATGGTGTAAATTTATTTATTTGAAAAATCTCTTTTGATTTATGGCATCTCCAATTGAGTGGTGGATTGCACCAAAGTGTCACATCACTCCAAAATATTTGCGAGACAAGGAAAAAGGTTGTGGATGTATAGCATGCCATCCAACTATGGGCATATATGCTAGGCATTTGCTTATTTTTTTATAATTTATCTTTATTTGAGAATATGTTCATATAATTTTTTATAGTTTATCTTCACTCTTTTGTCTGCGTCATCTCTCTTTTTCATGTAGTTCACAATGAATGCAATCTACACCCCCCATTGAAGATGCTTTTCTCTAAATTTTAATTTTGGTCTCATGTACAACAATTCACATTACTGCACTAGATATGTTCTATTCTTGTCAGCATGTTAAATTACCGGTAAGAGTGAGCATTTATTCGATTTTGATTATTTGAGAAGTTGTTCTTTGAAAAAGCGTGTTTTTAATATGTTATGTACTTAAAAGTAGGAACATTAATGGGAAAACATGAAAAATAATCATTTTTTAAAAGAATAGTCGTGGAAATGAGCGTGACAGTGAAGAAACTAAAATGTAAAAACAAAATTGCTTAGGTGTAGGATCTTTGTTAGAAAAACTCGAGAAGTATGACAGTGAAGAAACTCAAAACAAATTGATAACGAAACTCGAACAAAATAAAGTTGTAAAATCTCTCTGCAAGTTGTGCGATTGGTGTTTTTAACCCATTAAACCATTATGCATAAAAAAAGAATTAATGTGAGTTTATTTATTTAGGTACTACAGTCTTGTATAATGTTCTAAAAGTTAATTTAAGATCGAAGTTTGACCTTGTCGTCTAGCAACGCTTTACCATGAAGATTGGATTGTCACTTCGTTATGCTTACTCTATTAGAACGCTGATCTTGCATAACCACTAGGCTGGCCGAAGATCCCTTTGTATAGCATAACAAGTTGTTTAACCATGTTTATACCATTCATTTATTAACTTGTATATCTATCTTTAGTTTGATAAGCACCTGCTGCTCTTATGCCTAGACGATAGTATCGAGTAAATGCTATTTGGCATCAATGATGATTAGAGTCTAGGTTGTAGTGAAATCCTGCATAAACATATCAGATAAAATGAAGATATTTTTTAATTCATTTGACAAGTTTAGGTATACGGTTGCTCTCACCTAAATAAATTGCTGCTAGATACCATTTTTCGTAGTTAAAAGTCACCTCATTTTGCTGGTAGAAAATGACATGGCCTGATCATTTTAAGAAACAATTTTTTGATAATAAAGAATGAACACGGGTGATTATGACAACAAATCTCAATGTCTGAAAACATTAACTCAACATTTTCATTGGTCGTGGCCGGGTGGGGGTGAGGGTGGGGTTGGAGTCGTACGTGGGTATTGGGTGGTGATGGCAGAGGTAGGAGTGGTGGTGTAGGTGAAGAAGATTCAAATTCCTTTTTTCAATCTTTTTGTTTATCAATTATTAACTAATTTTTATTTTAGTTGTTCAAGTGAAAAAATGTTAAAGATGCTTTTTTGCCCTTATTAAGATACTTTATAATTGGTTTATAATATAATCAATGCTTATTGGCACAAAATATCCCTACGTTTGACCGTCACACAAAACGTCCTTACGTTTCATTTTTTTTTTTTCATTTTCACCTTTATTTCAACGTTTCATGGTGAAAAATGTCCTTCCGTCCATCTGCCGTGAGTTTTCCCGTTAAATGCTTACCTAGACTCCCTTTTAATTTGAAACTCGAAGGGTAAAGTGGTCAGACCACTTCACAAACCTCTTCTTCCCGCCATCAGCCAAAGGTTGTGCATACTCTGGAACAACAGCAACAAGGGTATTGGAACTTGGGGAGCTTCAGATTAACATTTGGGACAACCGCTACAAAGTCCCCATCAATTAGCTTGGCTACCATCGTGATTGGTGTCTGATGGTGATCCCATTAGTTGGGCATCATCAACCACCCGATCCATGACCAAGAAATGGTCAAGAATCCTCTATATGCAGTCCACATCATATAGAGTAATAAACAGGTTATTCTTAGAAAAAAGGAAAAATAAAAAGATTTAATTTAACGAAACGACTCAAACCACGGTTCGTCATCAGTCCCATAATTATGCGTCAGAAGCTAATGCTGTCAATCTATTTTTCCCCAAATTTGAACATGTGTAAAACGTCCCTATGTTACAAAATGTTTTGCGTAAAACATCCCAACGTTCAAACTATGGCCGTGTAAAACATCCCTACGTTTAAAAGGTTGTTGGGTAAAACGTCCTACGTTTATACAAATTTTGTGCATAACGTCAATTCATTTCAAATATCTCTGGAAAATGTCCCTGCTATATCCTGTAAGCTTCACTCATTCAAAGTAACAAAAAGACCGTAATCAACCACAACAACTCAAAACACCAATCAACCACATCAACTCCAGATACTAATCAACCATGACAACTCATCATACAAATCAAATTAAAAATTTAAAACAGCAACGAAATTTACTAAACAAAAAAAATGAACAGAATTAAGCGTGAACCAAGTTTGCATCTACAATTGGCAAACTTTTAGCCACACGAGTTTCGACTGTTATAATGCCGATGATTCAGACACATGAACAAAGAAATTTACTATTCAACCACTTCTTTAGGTTGGCACTACAACCGCATTCAAAAAAAAAAGTGTAGAGAGAGAACAAATTAAACACAGAAAATGTGTCCCTAATTGCCTGCTGGTGGTAGCGCCCCTTTACAGCTCCTCCTATTGTGCCTGCTTCATCGCATTTTCGACATGACTAAGTTTGGGTTGCTCTCTTCCCTGCACTTGATATGCGTCCTGAAGTTGTCTCCGAAAGGATTTCCTTTTGCGAACACTTTTTGGACTTCTTCGCCTGACTTGAAGACTCTACCTCATTTGGCTCTTTTCTTTTGTTCTTTTTTGGCCTCCCAGCCTTTTTGTGTAAACAAGTGGTCTAAGTAGGTTGAGACCTGGTGTCACGGACCGCAGCTTCACTTAAGCCCCGTGACCCTATCGCAATCGTTTGCCCCAACTTCGACCGCACATTATAAATATTAGTCTATTTTGAATTGTAATTTTCATTCCATGTAATAGGTTATTTCAATTATAAAATAGCTAGAAAATAGGAAAATTTTAGTATGATTCTTCGGCAAGAAGACGTCCACTCATGGCACTTAGGTT